>JASANF010008290.1:0-176237 GCA_030248245.1 Trissonchulus sp. WLG1_4 | reverse complement strand
AGTTACTGAACTAAAATCTAGGACGGTTTTTCTAGCGATATGGCACAAAATACTTGGGACGAACAGGCATATCAAGGAAACAGGGGTCAAGGAAAAGCATGAAAAAACCTTGAGTCCTGATAATGAGATTAAGATAGTACAACTGCCTCAATTTCACAGCTCCCTGCAGTACGACCCATGAACAGTAGAGCACGCATAATGCATCAACTTTTCCTTGCTCTTTCGCTGCAGGACAGTTCTCTCAGAGCTTTCAGAAGTTATACCACATGCGGTTTAGGTCCTTTGTACCTGTGAGGGTGGTAGACAAGCTGTTTTGATGCTAGAGCGATTTCTTTCATAAATAAAATATATATTTGAAAAAATTTACATCCTGTCCGGGCGGACAAGATGTCCTAGGAAATCCTGTTACACCAGGATTATCATTTATTATCCGAGTTTTATTATTCTGAATATATACCATCAGTCTGCCTTTATATCCTAGTATGAATACCAGTAAGCATACGTGGGCAGCTAGCGAATTCTGGGGGGAGGGGGAGGCAGCCACCGGGGAGGGGGGAGTTGCGGAGCAACTTTTGCGCAAGTTCTGCTTGGTGAGCCACAATTTTTGTAGTGGTGGGGGGCTGAGCTTGCCATGCCACCTGGTGGGGTGAAACACTGAAACCGACCTCCCCCCCCCCAAAAAAAAGAGATCCACACACGCCCATGTATGCCAGTAAGCAAGGATTAAAAGACGGAAGGGTGAGATGCTAAGCCGAGTTTGGTGCAAGTCCAGATAAATAGCCTGGCTCACACTTTTATGAATACCGGCGCTGGAAAGAAATGAAATGAAAGGTGGGCTGGTTAAAATCGAAAACGGGGCTAACATCGCGAAGCGGGGAGCTAATGTCCCCCTAGAAGGGTTGGAAGTCTTGGTCTCGGTCTCTGTCAAAACCGAGACTAGCCCAGTCTCGGTCTAGGTGGTCAACAAAGAGTCTCGGTTTATACCCGGTCTCGGTTTTTCAGAAGCGTCAGAAGTGCGTCGCTTTGAGAGAGACCGTCTACATTTTCTTTTACTCAAAGAGTCGGGCTCCACACAGAAGAAAAATACCCAAAATTGTCGTGCTGTTATAAGTTTATGTATGTACATGTCAGCAGTCAGACCATACTCTAGCAATTTTGCCTAAAAGCTTTGAAGTCAATATATAGAAACAGATATATATATATATATATATATATATATATATATATATATATATATATATATATATATATATATATATATATATATATATGTCAGAAAAATAGGGGGGGGGGGGGGGGGGGGGGGGGGGGGGGGGGGGGGGGGGGGGGGGGGGGGGGGGGGGGGGGGGGTGTGGGGGGGGGGGGGGGGGGGGGGGTGGGGGGGGGGGGGGGGGGGGGGGGGGGGGGGGGGGGGGGGGGGGGGGGGGGGGGGGGGGGGGGGGGGGGGGGGGGGGGGGGGGGGGGGGGGGGGGGGGGGGGGGGGGGGGGGGGGGGGGGGGGGGGGGGGGGGGGGGGGGGGGGGGGGGGGGGGGGGGGGGGGGGGGGGGGGGTCGGGAGACCAGTCTCGGTTTTTGCAGTCTCGGAATTTGGTCTCGGTCTCGGAAAAAAACCCAGACTTCCAAGTTCCATCCGTACCTACACAGCTCTTAGGCATAAAGTATAAACGCCATTGCAGAATATTAGCATTCGGAAATGAATAATGATGATGTGAAACGATTATGTAAGAGCTATGCAATGCTAAATATTGATGAACGCGTTATATAAAAGCGGGCGCAGAAAAAACCCACCACTATTATTATATTATGCCCTACCTCCCCTTATTATATACTACTATATATGTATATACCCTCCCTACCGCAGTGCCAGGTCCCTCCTTCCTTCGTACGAGGGCATGACCGAAATTAGACGGGGTAAAAAACCCTTGTGGATGAAATAACCATTTTTTGAAAATGGTCTGGTGGTACCTATGTTCGAAAAACCTAGTAGCTACTCCAAAAGACTCATTATGGATCGAATTCTGAAATACTGATAGTCAGACTTTGTCATTTAGAGGTCCCTTTAGAGCGGAAAGTAGATAGTTAGAGGTCCCTTTGGAGCTGAAAGTAGATAGTATACATCTGGTACTATTGTCACTTTTTTGCATGTTTTTTAATAACCTGTTAATGCTGTTAGTTATAACTTGTTTAAACGCCAAATAAACGAACAAAACTAAAATATGCCCGTCACGACCAGTCACACCCACTTACGGTACCCTTCACGGAAGGTTGATGCGGTAAAACTGAAGATTTCGTATCCATTTGAAGCGTAATCTCAACTTTCTAGTCTTTTTCAACGTTTTCAAGCGAAAGGTGTTTTGTTTTCAAATCTAAAAATTAAAAATTTTATAATGGGCTGCGAAAGGCAGTTTTCTAACTTGTGTACCTGAACCTGAGGCCCATAGCAAATCTGCGTATAGTTTTGGCATTACGTAGCATTTTGGCAGGCCCCCTCTACTGCTCCGCAGACGTGTCATAGCGTTGAAAAACTACAGCTAACACACTTTTCGGGTGATTCATGGGGTGGGTTTTTCCCCCACATGGGTTTTTTCCCCAAATTGGCTTTTCCCCAGCTTTCCGCCGAAAAATGGTAAGAGGTTTGAGGTATATAGCGGAGTGAAACCGGTATTTTGGTTTTTGATGACAGATTGATTGACGGATTTTTTTGGTTTTGTATAGTATTTTTTTTGAAAACGTATATATAGTCTATGAGCTAAATGCGGTTTTTCCCCGCGTGCTATATATACATATTATATACATAATATATACCCAGACCCAGTACACGCAATACAAAGTTTGACACATCTAACACATCTAAAAGTTAACCTCACCTGGAATGAGTAAAGTATTCAGTAAAATAATTCTACGTAGAACAGCTATATACAAAACTATTTATATATACTATTATACTAAACATTGCATGCAAATATTGAAGCAATATAGACATACCATACGATGAAAATGGACAATTCAGTAGGCTTAAAAAAGGTAAAGAGAACATAAATGCAACCATTAGAAAACATCCAAAACTAGTCCAAAACGAGTCCAAAACATTTTAAACTAATTTTGAACTCGTTTTGGACGTTCAAAACTAGTCCAAAATCTGTACGCTGGCTGCTGAATTTGTTCAAAACGAGTTCAAAAAAATTTGAACTGGTTTTGAACACAACAAGCGCGTTCAAAACTAGTCCAAAATTGTCAGCGTTTTGAACTAGTTTTGGACTAGTTTTGAACAAATGGTTTTCCTGTGCCAGACCTTTCTCAACTTTCTGGCTTAATGGTCCTTCCTACTATCTTGTGTCAAAGTCTATGCATGTGGTCAAGGGTAGATTATGCTGCATTTTCTGGTCAAATACACTGTCTGATATTCGTTCCCCGTTTGTTTTAGTTTCCCCGTTGGAAACAATTTCTGATATGACTCCACTTGAACAATTCAACCTACAAAGTTTTTTAGTAAGTTCATTTCGCCTATTTTATAATTGAAAAAATCAACATTTTTTGGCCAGAATAAGCAAGATATGTACCAAATAAAGCTGAATAAAATATATTGTGATGTGTTAATATATGCTCATAAAATTTCTGACTGATATAATGAGCGAGCTGGTCTTATTTTGCCAGAATTAGCCCCAATATGACGAAAAATTAAGACTCGACAAAATTTGAATTTTTTGGAAAAGCTGAAAATTAACATTTTTTCGCTTGGAAACTGCTAAAAATGAACTTAGCGCATGCGAAAACCTATAAAAACGGGTTTTTACGCTGAAAAAATATGTGTTTGAATTTTTCGCCCCCCGCCGAAGATGCACTGAAGCCTCCTAATATTTTCTCGAAAACACACAACACGAACGAGCAAATTGTGAAATTTTAGAAGCCGAAAGGTAGCTAACAAAAAAAAGCGCTTCGAAAAATAGCAGATTTTTTGTCAACGTTGCTCAACTTAGTTAGGAAAAGCAATATAAGATTTTCTATATTTTAGATTTCATCCATTGCAAATCAAGGGGTCGCTTAGGGAATCGGGATTGCTTCAAAACTTAGTAGAAAGTTGAAAAAAGGTACAATCATACTATATACATAATAGTATGGCTTGACATAACCCTCGTCATAAAATTTCTTATCACGTGTCACGTGACTGCCAGAGTACACTGAGCGTGAGTAAATTTACGACAAGTACTTATGTATATTAGGCCGTGTTTAACTGAACTTTTCTTCAGCTGCTCGAGCAGCTGAAAAAAAGCTGGAGCTGCTGAAAAAATGCTGGAGCAGCTGAAAAACTGCCGAAACTGCAGCGTTGTCATGGCAACGGCGCAGCTGTTCTATAGTGACGACCATACTTACCCTCTTTTTTCCAGCTGCTTCAGCTTTTTTCAACTGCTCGAGCAGCTCTAAAAAGCCAGGAACGGCGAAAAAAACTGCATTTTTTTAGCTGCTCGAGCAGCTGAAAAAAAGCGGATAAGTATGGAGGTCACTATAAACTAGCTTCTCCGTTGCCATGACAACGCTGCAGTTACACTTTTTTCCAGCTTTTCCAACGGCAAAAAAAAGCTGCAGCTTTTTTCAGCTGCTCGAGCAGCCGAAAAAACCTAAATGTAAAACGGCCTAAGCAATAAAAATAATTTTTAAAAAATTTCTAGAATTTACTTAAAAAATAAACAAATTATTCAACTGCGCAGGGCATCAGGCTATAATGGTAATGGTGCAAAATTTTGCAGAAACATACCTAAGGTACCAGTAACTTGTAATTGGTTGCCGAAAAATTGGTTTCGTATTCACACTGCCTATTTTTGAGTCTGATGCTTCTGAAAATGGCTTCTTGTGCAGATTTTTGCACAGAACGCAAATAAATTTGTTTTAATTTTTTAAGCTAATATAATCTGCGCAGTTTGCAAAACCCCGAAAACTGTGGATGCAGATGCACTGGCTTATTTGCTGGGTTTGTTTGAAGGTTGAATAAAATGAGTAAATTGTCCATTTTTTCCATTTTCTTACAATGGATATATGCACTTCAAAACGTCAGAAATAGTATTCTGGGCAACCGCAAAATGATAGGCCATTTGTTGCTGTTTTTTTTAAATATAGCCCATATTGATTCGGGAGCGCCCCCTTGTAGACTTGGTGCTCTTGTATAAAGTCTGAGAAAAAATAGTTGTACCACTTGAAAAAACGAAACTGTGCTTTTGTTCTGAAAAGAATAAATTTTGATGTCAAGAATACAGCAATTAGTCGAGGAAGTCATGGCATTAAAATAAATAAGTGACGCAGCTTTTTCATGACAGATTTTAGTTTATATTTTATTAGTGTGGCCTCTTCAACATTGCAATTTTTGATTATTTGAGGTCAATCGCTTAGCACTGAAAACAGTTCGAAAGCAAGTCCATATTCGTCACTTAAAAAAGTTTCCTATACCGCCGAACCTTGATTCCAGGATTTCAGGAGGCCCCCTAAACTAAGGGTCTATTCTTGGACCGGATTAAAGGGTTAATTAATTATAATCGGACTAAACAGTTTAAAAATTATGCTGAAAAATCTCAATCCAAAAGCTCCGGATCAAACGAACTTAAATGCCAACGTGCTGATTTTCAAGTCAGTTTAGTCTAATCAAGCTGAATAAATTTTTTCGCGCTAAATCGTTTACTCCAGTAATTTAGAAATGGCCCAAATTTACATTTTGACTAAGTTTAGTTGTACTTAATTTAGTCCGGTGATTCTCCTAAATTGAAACTTCACAAGACTGCAAAAGTGTGGAAGATTTCAGGTGCAACTACGATGCTTTTTGTATTAACCAATCAGCTTTATCTCCGCCTACAAACTGGGCCCGATTTATCGAAACAAAATGTTCGTCGTTGAAAATGTTCGTCGTTGAAAAAGCAAATGTTCGTCGTTGAAAAACAAATGTTCGTCGTTGAAAAACAAATGTTCGTCGTTGAAAAACAAACATTCGTCGTTGAAAGTTTGTCGTTGAAAGTGTTCGTCGTTGAAAAATTTTTCAACGACGAGCTTTGGTTTTTTAGAACATTATTATGTTCTAAAAGACAAAAGCTCGTCGTTGAAAAAATTTTCAACGACAAACATTATTCAACGGAGCTCAAGACATCCGTTGAAGTTTTTCAACGACGAACATTTGTTTTTTCAACGACCAGCATTTTCAACGACGAACATTTGCTTTTTCAACGACGAACATTTGTTTTTCAACGACGGACATTTGTTTTTCAACGACGAACATTTGTCCTATAATTACGTGTTATGTTCGTTGTTGAAAATGTTTCGATCAATCCAAAATTTTCAACGACGAACATTTTCAACGACGAACATTTTCAACGACGAACATTTTCATAAATCGGGCCCTGCACTCTGATTGGCTGAACAATTAAAACTGACCATTAACCCTCACAGTACTTAACGGTACTAACAACCGTTCAGCGTTCTAGTTTGAAGTTGTAGAGCACTGGTCTTCAGAGCGCAGATTCAGAGTGTAATGTCTAAACGAGCTTATGATTTACATTGTACGTTTGTGTGGTCATAGGTTTAAACTGTCAGTGGGACAAAGTGCCATTCTAAATTTCAGCAAAAAATCAAGTTGGTTTTAGGAATTTTGTAATTTTTTTCTGGTCAAAAACGCTTAAAATTCAACATTTTAGACGAAAGCAGCACTTTTTATGAATTTTTGGTTTGTCACTTTGTCCACAACACTCTAAAACTGAAAATCTAACAACGAAAAATCCTACTTTTGAATTTTGTGAAAAAGTTGAATGTTGGTTTTTTCATGGGATTTTCCGACATTTTCAACTTTTTTGAATGGAGAAAAAGTTCGTTTCAGGCCAAATAATCAGAAATTCAACGATAATTCGAAATTTTGTAAAGTTTTTGTGTTGTTACTATCTCCATTGCCCTAAAATAAAAATCAAATCGCTAAAAAATTAACTTTTGTACCTAGAAGAAAAGCTGAATGTTGGTTCTTGAGATTGTGAGTTGACACTTAGTCCGCGAGTTCGCAATTCAATTTTTCAAAACCAAAATTCGACTTTTTAACTTTTCTTCAAGTCGAATGTTGGTTTTTGGTTTGGATTGTTTTGTCCACATTTTCAACATTTGGTGAAAAATGTTGAATTGTAGCGAAATTTTAACTTGACAGTTGACACTTTGCCTTCAAGCTTAAAAACGAATTATTTTACTACGAAAATTCAACTTTTAACTTTTGAGTAAAATTCAAATGTTGGTTGTTGGTTTCTCACATTTTGAGCCTAAATTCAACATTTAAACTGCATTTTTTACTAAAATTTAGAATGGCACTTTATCCCATTGACATTAAACGTCTCAGACACCTTTCGTCTCTGAGCTGACGTGAGGAAATACTTTTTCGCTTGTCGACTCGAGTTGTCGAACCATGCAATAGCCTATCTGATAAAACAGTTTCTGGCAGTAAAACTTATTTATTTAGGACACGTTTATTAGCTTCTAGTACTGTAAATTTTTGAGTGTTCCTAAGTGTGATTGTTTGGATGCTTAGCGCTTATTTTTGTTCTATTTTAATTACTTTGGTTTTGTTGTTTTTTCTTATTGCATTTTGATTTTTTTTGCTGTTACGCTTTCTCTATAGTTATGTTTTTTTCCATTGCTTTGTTTTCACCGTTAATGGTAGTGTTTCCATGTTACTTTTTGGAATAAAATTCTTTCATTTATTCATTAATTCCTAGGTAATTCAAATCCTCCTGGCCCTGAATTATTCAGATGCTGATGCTGTGTTTCTGTCAGTAAGAATGCACCCTCCCTTTTAGTTAAAATAGTTCAGGCCTTCAGGGTTACAGATGCCCTACTGGAGCGATGAATTGATTTTTTTTGTTACTTTTATTTTGTCTATTTTATGTTATTAGTTTGGTAAGACTCACGCCTGCGTTTTTCAGTAAACATTCTTCAATGTTCAACTGTTACACTTACAACACAATCAAAAAATCGCAAATAGATAATAATGAATCATATTTAACAATTTAGATAACAAAATGTGGCATTGCCACATGCAAAAATGAAACTCAATGAATAAGTTTATTTGGTTGATAACAACAAAGCGTAAGTAAACGGATGTAGTGTAGCTAATTGTCACTCACTGTTTGTGTGTCAGTAATTATTAATTTGCTTGGTCTTGTCTATCATGATTAGTCTGCGTCTGGGTATTTCCAATTTAGCCCTTGCTGACCTCTGGCTAATATTGTGTCTGAACGACAGATGGCCGGTCTGGTTTTACTCTAAACCCGGCTCCTAGCGGGGCCAGCCCTCTTGTTGTTGTTGTTGTCCTACTAGTCCTGTCTGTCTATTGGTCTGTCTCATTAAAGGTGCTGTGTGTCCATGAGCGTTTACTTCTGCTGTAGCAAATGAACTAGGAACGCTAACAAGGCTAAGACGCAGCCTTACAATTCAAAGTCCAGAGTGCTAACCTTTGCACTATGACGGAGGCCCTGTATTTTTGCGTTTTGCAGCCGACGAGACTTATTTATTCCTAGCCATGTAATGTCGCAAATGGAAGAGCATCAATTACGAACACTGATAAATAACACAGTAACCGAAGCTGCCACACAAGCAGCACAACGAGCGGCTGCGACATCAATGATGCAAGCCAGCCAACTATTCCAGCAGTCTCAGCTTAATTTACGTCAGCCCCACGTTCCAGGATCACGTTTGGAGCCAAATTTCTTTTACGGCAATATTGAAGATGACTTTAACTCGTGGCGACAAGGTTTTGACAGATTTTGCTTAATTAGTGGAATTACGGACTCCGCAGTTAAAGCTTCGCTATTTCCGGGGTATTTGAAGGGAACTGCTGATGCTGAATATCATAAACTAAACTCTAGCATTGGACCAAACGATCCTGCTCTGACATGGGAACGCTTGTGCGAACATTTTACAGCACGATTTGCACCAGGGAGAACAGCGGTGTTACATCAGCAAAGACTGAAAAACTTACGTATGCCTCACGACGGTTCTACTATTACTGATTTTGCTAATAATATCAGAAAAATCGCGAAATTGGCTTACCCTGGTTTTGCCCCACAGGACGTTCATTTACGCGAACGTGAAAGCTTCCATGCTTTCATGCGTGGAATTCCTGATGTTATTGGACGTGTAATAAATGGCCATGTAACCAATTTTGAAAGCGCTGAACGTCGAGCTGTTGATCAGGAACTATTTGAACTTGGGAACTCTGGGTATAATCAGTACCCACATGGTATAGCTTCGGCCTTTGCTGTCGATTTTACCAAATCAAATAACTCTTCTATGCTTGCTAATGATTTACAACAGTCAATGCTAAACGAAATTACGGAATTACGCAAAGAATTGGCAGCCATTAAAATTCAGCCCAAACTCGACACCAATCGTCGTCGTCAGTATCGTGGACACAAACCAGGGCTTAGTCGCACACGGGGTTCGTTGTCTACTAATAGACAAAGCTCCGGTTGGACAGACGACGGTCGCCCAATTTGTCATTGCTGTGGAAAAATAGGACACTTCGCTTACCAATGCCGGGCGCGTCAATTCGAGAACAACCACAACGGCCGCGGACATACGAGACGCAATCTCGGTCGCGCAGGACCGTCTAATCGTGGCAATCGTGCTAATAATGCGCGCACTCGTCAAAGTGTCGCTTACGTTGAGACTGACTACGCAATTGCGGATGAAGGCGACCGAATCGGCTGGTTTGAAGACTCGCCACTATGCGACGACCCCAGAATTGAAAACAGACATTCCAACCAACCGGGACTTTCAATTAATTGTGTACTAGTTGAACCTCTCACTGACAACGGACTGCGCGACGGTCCTTACAAGAAAACCCAGTGGTGCGACACCGCTGATGCGAAAACCCAGTGGTGCGACACCGCTGATGCGAAAACCCAGTGGTGCGACGCCACTGATGCGAAAACCCAGTGGTGCGACGCCACTGATGCGAAAACCCAGTGGTGCGACGCCACTGATGCGAAAACCCAGTGGTGCGACACCGCTGATGCGAAAACCCAGTGGTGCGACGCCGCTGATGTGAAAACCCAGTGGTGCGACGCCACTGATGCGAAAACCCAGTGGTGCGACACCGCTGATGCGAAAACCCAGTGGTGCGACGCCGCTGATGTGAAAACCCAGTGGTGCGACGCCGCTGATGCGAAAATGCAGTGGTGCGACGCCGCTGATGCGAAAATGCAGTGGTGCGACTCCGCTGACGTAAAAGTAATCGAATGCACGGCCATGACGAAGACAACACTAAAACGGAGAAATCACCAGAACATACGATCCCCAGCGCTTGGTTATTGTTGTATTGGTGCCCTAACGATTTTATTTACTCTATTTTGTAGCACTAACGCATTCTATTACTGTGACAATTCAGCTCTTATTTACGCTTTTAAACTGCCAAAGAATGACCAAAGGGCACGCTCAGTCTTATTGCAATCAACTGATTATAGCCTTGATCAGGCAAATATATTATACCGGATGGCAAAGGATAACAAAGCACCTCGCATGGTCATTCCACAATCTAGAATAGGACCCTTGTTGGAATTTTATCCTGCGAGCCTTTTTGGTGGCCACTTTGGTATCCAAAGAACCTATTCAAAGCTGGCAGAAAAGTACTTTTGGCATAACATGTTTCGAGACATCGAGAACTTTTGTAGAACATGTGATACGTGCCAAAGGACGAAACTTCCACCCATAACCAAGGTTCCCTTGCATCCGTTTCAGGTAAAACACCCTTGGGATTTGATGGGTATGGACATATACGGCAAATTGTATCAAACAGAAAATGGTAATGCCTACGTGTTAGTTTGCACCGATTACTTCACCCGTTTTGTTGAGCTAATTCCATTACCAAACCTCAATGCCGAAACAATAGCCAAAGCATTGGTCGATACAATCGTTTGCCGATATTCTGCACCTCGCGTTTTGCTCAGTGACAGAGCCACATACTTTATGTCAGCAGTGGTCAAAGAAGTAATGCGCATGTGTAACACCAAAACAATAAACAGCACTGCGTACGCACCCCAAACAAATGCTGCGACAGAGCGTTTCAATAGGACCATGAAAAATATTTTAAGAACATTCATCCAAGACGAACAAACTGTTAACTGGGATAGATTGTTGCCCCATGTGGCGTTCTCATATAATACCACGCCACAAACAAGTAGCCAATTTTCCCCTTTCGAACTGCTTTTTGGGCGAAAACCGTCATTGCCTATTGACGAAGCTATTTTGTATCGGCCAAATCCTTACCTCATTGACGTTGACAGTTACGTGCTAGAGTTCAAAAGGTATCTTAGTCACTCGTGGGAACTGGCACGTCAAAATTACGCAGCTGCGCAACAAAAACAAAAACACTACCACGACAAGGGCGCTAGGAAGTTTGAATTAAAACCAGGAGATTTGGTATTGTTTGCAGACCCAGCTTTTCGAGTTAACAACCACAAGTTGCCCCAGCAAGAAATCAGTCGTAAATTCCGCTCTCCTTACGCCGGTCCGTTTGAAGTAGTCGATTGTAATCCACCCAATGTGTCCATTATAATCAAAAAGTACCCACGGCCAGAAATTCAAAAAGTTCATATGCGAAACGTGCGTCCCTACTACGAAAGAAACCAGCTCAATGCAAATGAACAAGCAAACAACAACTAATGTCGGTTACTTTCAAACATGAATATTACATAATCTCAAGACAACGCACTGAACACTCGCGACCTGCAGTAATGCTTGCTGTTTTCAGTTATGTTGCTCTATATATTGTGCTTATGGATCTTACTGATTTAATTGACAAGCTTGCTCTATATTATCAATTTGTAGTTTTAATATTCCACTTTGGACTGTATGCTATTCTTGTGGTGTTGTCTGTTGTCTTCAGTAACTCAAAAAAGGGCCCTCACAAAAAAAAATAACATGCGCTTGTCCATTTTTTTTGTTATTAATTTAACCCCTATTTATTTTATGTTGCACTGTGCATGTTTTATTAGTGTAAGCCGCTAGTGGCATAACCTCTCTTTTTTTGACCCCATATGTTGTCTTATAGTCACAACTGCATGCTCCTTACCGAAAGGGGAAGGAAATTTGTAGTGTAGCTAATTGTCACTCACTGTTTGTGTGTCAGTAATTATTAATTTGCTTGGTCTTGTCTATCATGATTAGTCTGCGTCTGGGTATTTCCAATTTAGCCCTTGCTAACCTCTGGCTAATATTGTGTCTGAACGACAGATGGCCGGTCTGGTTTTACTCTAAACCCGGCTCCTAGCGGGGCCAGCCCTCTTGTTGTTGTTGTTGTCCTACTAGTCCTGTCTGTCTATTGGTCTGTCTCATTAAAGGTGCTGTGTGTCCATGAGCGTTTACTTCTGCTGTAGCAAATGAACTAGGAACGCTAACAAGGCTAAGACGCAGCCTTACAACGGAACATGATAGGAGTAACTATTTTACTCAAACTTCAGAGGGGTAGGTAATTTTCATTATGCAGCAATCAACGGTCAACTATAACTTTAATAAAGTTGTGTGTTACTAAACAGATACAGCTCAAATGTAAGGGACTATTCCTTTACCGGATTAAGTTAATTAATTACAAGCCGACTAAACAGTTTAAAAATTATGCTGGAAATGCCACTGCAAAACCATCTGATTGAACGGACTCAACTTTTAGCCACATGTTTTATAGTCACAATATAAATGGTTGTATTGTTATGTTAAGCGAACATGAATAATCAATTTAGCACCGGTATGTAGATTATTTAAGAATGGGTTCGGAGTTCAGACTAAAATTAAGCCCCTCACGTAGGTATTTGAACTTGTTTAGTCAGTTGTAGCACGAAATGCCATTCCAAAACCGTTGACTAAAATAAGTTTAGCCCGTTAAATCCGGTAAAGGAATGGCCCCTCAGTAAGACTAACTCCCTAAATCCATTTCTGCACTCGTAGTAGCACTTCCCGGGTGACGAGTTATTACAAGGGTTTCGGCTGGCTGTAGGTTTTCTGTAGGACTGTCGTTTCTGGCTTTTGAAAAAAGCTTAATCGCAAACAGTCGCTTTACTTCAATTCGAACTCTCTGATTGCAATTGTAGTGGATGAGGAGTCGAATTGAGACATTGGCTATAAATATTAAACTAATTATATCGCGCGAAATAAAGTAGAACACTTTATGTTTTCGCAGAAAATCAGTATCTACAACCTCAATCACAGCAATAACGAAGCTGAAAGAATTGGAAATCAAATATGTGGTCACTATCGACATGAGTAGCCACGTGGCTTCTTGAACCTTACGCGTAGTGACGTAAGACGTATTCGAACCCGAAGCTGCTACGTCTGGGTTGCTACATTGTTGACCGTTTTGGCTCGTTTCGGGTAGGCTAGATCGGGTTTCCGATTTTCGTTTTAAGCTTGCTATGATGATGACATTCATGTGAAGCAAGAAAGGAAATGGTAAAATAATTCCTATGAAGCTTGATAGATAAAAGTAAGCATTTTTATAGTACGGGTTTTTGGCAAGTTCTGTCAAATTAACGCCTAGCGTCATATACTCGGTGCAATTTCTAGGCACAACCACAGTGTGAAACAATGTGTTGAGTTTGAACAGAAATGCAGCTACGATAATACACGACGTGACTATGGCTTTTTTTCGCAATGACCAATGGCCAAATCGCAAACACCGACCAGTAATTTTTATACAGCGTGTCACAGTAGCGGCTATGATTAAATACGTGGAGGCTAGTTGTACCACTCGAGAAACAAATAACAGTTCAAAAGCATAAGTAACGACTACTTCGTGTAGTTTTGGAAGTTCATAGTATAGATAAACTCCCCTTAATGAAAACACAGATAAGTAGATAGCGCATAGTATAATATCAAGGCAGGCCAGAACAGCCAAATATAGATGTGTCTCTCGGAGGATGGGCCGAAAAAGGACATAGGCCACGACACTGTTGGCCAAAAGGCCACTCAGGGCCAACAAACTTCCAAATACGGCCGTAAGCAAAAACTCTTCTAGCGCTATCGGGTTTGGCAATTTGCACTCATTGTCATCGCGAGATGGACTGACACCAGTATTTTTTAATCCTTTGTCCACTGTGGAATTGCGAAATAATGCTAAAGCGTACATTTGTCTGGCAGATCTCTTCGAGTTCAACGATCATTTCACGGCTATAATATATACCGTCTGAATTCACTCACTGTTGGACCAATGTTCTTTGCGTTTGTTCTTTAGTGTGATTTCTCAGTGATCCCACATTGTTTTCTTGTTTTCAAGCAAAAGGAGTCTAATTGTCAGTGTCAGTTTGGAAATTCATTAGTAGAACTGAGTTTTACAGCAAGTTTACAACGGTGTCATGCCATTCTCACATATATACTGTGACTTATGCAGCTACAGCAAGCTATATCTTTAATTATATCATACCTGTCTTGAAATAACAGTTCAATAACTAACGACAATAACTATGTAAGTGCACGCTGCTAGATTCACAGCGTGCAGTATAATCTAGTGATTGCACTGCTGTAGGCGTGCATCTCCTAGTTATTGCACTGTTATTTCAAAACAGTTATAACATAAGTACATTATAATAGTTTGTAGCGTGCACTCAGCAATCATTTGCACTGGCACGCGAAGCCCGCGTGCATAAACTCGTGCGTTGCGCGCACTCGTTCATGCACTTGGAGCTTCACGTAACAGTGAGTATAAATTACTGAGTGCACTCTACTTCGTGCTATAACCTACACGTGTAAACAGTAACACCATAACATTTTTTAGCAACTGATAACAAAAGACTGACTAAGGTATATTTACGAGGCTTGATTTTCATTGCTTTCTGCAGTTTGATACGTGCTAAATTTTAAACTTTAACTCTTTTGTTCGACAGAAGTTTTTAAATGATCTGTGCCTCCGTGAAGGCCCATTGCAAAAGTGAATAGTATAAATGTTTTGTGGTGTGTGGGGGTATAATGTATGTAGAGATGATTATATGTAATAATATATAATATTTATGTAATTTAATTGTTATTTGTATAAATTGGTTTTAGTTTTGATGTTTATATGTTTTTTTTTTATATTTATATAATATTAAAATAAATATTATATTAGTTATGTTTAGGATGTAGTAATATGAAGTATAATAAGAAAAGAAAGAATAAGAAAAAAAAAAAAAATAAAGAAAGGGAAGTGATAAATATTAATAAGAAAAAGAAATAAAATTGTATTTGTAAAACTAAAAAAATAATAAGTAACAAAAATAAAATGAAAAAAAAAAAAAAATATGTAATAGGATAAAAGGAAAAGAAAAACGGGGGGAAAGGAGATCCGCCCGGCGGGGCGGGGGAAAAAAAAAAAAAAAGAAAAGAAGAAAAATAAAAAAAAAAAAAAAAAGGAAGCACTAAGAAATATAAAAATTAATGTGTGGGGAATGGAATTGATTGGAAAAAAAAAAAAAGTTATTGATGAGTTCACACAAAACAACCCTAAGTATAAAACTGAATATGGTGCCAATTTTTGACTAAGGGCTCCTAAAAATTCAATTTTGCATAATGATTGTATCATCCAAACACATCTTCAGAGTCGAGAGACCGAAGACGGTAGCAGAATCAGCTGGTTTCCTCCATTAGGTCATCGACTTTAGAGTTGTTTCAAACGTCAAAATTACTAAAAAATCTCGCCATAAGCTGATCTTATACACTATTAGTGGCGTGACTGTTTCGTAATTTTGCCGCTTTAACGGACATACGGCTGTAAGTATGAATCGGCCCTTAGTGCCGTTGGATTTAAAAGGCATTAGAATAGGTGGAGGTCAGGGCCCGATTTATCGAAACAAAATGTTCGTCGTTGAAAAAGCAAATGTTCGTCGTTGGAAAACAAATGTTCGTCGTTGAAAAACAAATGTTTGTCGTTGAAAGTTCGTCGTTGAAATTGTTCGTCGTCGAAAAATTTTTCAAAGACGAGCTTTGGTTTTTTTAATTTGTAGAACATTATTATGTTCTGAAAGACAAAAGCTCGTCGTTGAAAAAATTTTTACCGACGAACATTTCAACGGAGCTCAAGACATCCGTTGAAATGTTCGCCGTTGAAATTTTTTCAACGAGGAACATTTGTTTTTCAACGACGAACATTTGTTTTTCAACGACGAACATTTGTTTTTTAACGAAGAACATTTGTCCTATAATTACGTGTTATGTTCGTCGTTGAAAATGTTTCGATCAATCCAAAATTTTCAACGACGAACATTTTCAACGACGAGCATTTTCGACGACGAACATTTTGCTTCGATAAATCGGGCCCAGACGATGCTATCCAATCGTGACTGTATGATTTCAAGATCCGACTACCTATTTCCTGTTCGAAGCTGAGAGAGAGTAGCCCTGGTGATTCGTGGCCCTGACCATGCCAGTGGGGGCGTAAAGAGTTATAGCCTATAATGAGAGGATTCCCTAGTTTCCACTTAGCTGCAACAGGTGGTATTGTGTTATTGAGTCGGTGAACTTGAAAATGACGTCTAACGCTTTGTGCGCACAATAAACTGTAGTGTTGCTTGTTATTCTTGTCTTTAAGCGCACCTTGTTATTCTTGTCTTTGAATGGATAAAAAATATTCTGGTGTTTACAAGCAAAGCTTGCTTTAA
Organism: Trissonchulus sp. WLG1_4; assembly: GCA_030248245.1. NCBI lineage: Eukaryota > Metazoa > Nematoda > Enoplea > Enoplida > Ironidae > Trissonchulus > Trissonchulus sp. WLG1_4. The sequence goes on along the minus strand of JASANF010008290.1, from coordinate 159,607 downwards.
ACTACAGTATGTATGAGTATGTGTATGGTATGACGCAGTTGTCAACTCGCTAAATTCAATTGTACTCATGAATTTTTAAACTGGCACTGACAAGTTATACTGATTTCTCTTGAAAATAACATGTAGTCGAAGGTTTTTCACACTAACGAAACACCACAATAGAAGATTGGTCAAGATTGGAGATATATATTATTGTTTCGAAATGATCGTTGAACTCAAAACTCTATCTTCCAAAGAAATATATGCCATGGGCGGTTCAGAACTGTTTAGCAATTCGACCGTGGGAAAGGAATTAAAAAATACAACTGTCAGTCGATCTAACGATCACGACGAATGCATACTGTCTAGCCCCACTGTAAGAGAAGAATTTTGGCTTATGGCCGTATTTGGAAGTTTTGTGGCCCTGAGTGGCCTTGTGGCCAACAGTGTCGTGGCCTATGTCCTTTTCCGCCCCAGTCTCCGAAGGACACATCTATATTTGGCGGCTTTGGCCTGTCTAGATTTTCTGCTATGCACCATCTACTTAGCTCTGTTTCCAGCCAAAGCAGTCTACCAGTACTACGAGATTAGAAGAATCTACGAAGTGTTCCTTACCTACGCCTATCAACTGTTATTCGTATCTCGAGTGGTTCAACTAGCTTCTACCTATTTGATTATAGCCGCTACTGTGACACGCTGTATGATAATTACAGGTCGGTGTTCGCGCTATGGCCATTGGCCATTGCGAAGGAAAGGCATAGTCAGCGCGTGTATTATCGTAGCTGCAGTTTTGCTCAAAGTCAACACATTGTTTCACGAAGTGGTGGTGGCCAAAAACTGCACCGAGTATGTGACGCTAACCGTTAACGTAACAAGCCTGGCCGGAAATCCATACTACAAAAATGCAGAATTTTATTTGTCAAGCTTCATTGCAATAATTTTACCGTTTCCCCTCTTGCTTCACATGAATGTGATTATCATAGCAAGCTTGAAACGGAAAGCAGAAACACAATCTAGCCTACAGGAACCCAGCCAAAATGGACCACTCGGCAACCCCAACTTAGCAGCTTCTGCTTCGAATACGTCTTACGTGACTACGCGTAAGGTTCAAGAAGCCACGTGGCTACTGATTGCCCTGGTGACCACCTATTTGATTTCCAATTCGTTCAGTTTCGTAGTTGCACTGACTGAGATTGTGCATATTGATTTTCTGCTACACCATAGAAAGTTCTATCACTTTTCGAGCTATTTGATTACTCTGATATTTGTAGCCAATGCATCGATTCGAATAATTATCTACTATTACTGTAATCAGAGAGTTCGAGTAGAAGTAAAGCGACTGTTTGGCATTAAGGTCTTTTCAACAGCCAGAAACGAAATTCCACCGGAAAACCCTCAACCTGCCGAAAACCCTGTAATAAATCGTCAGCCTGGTAGCACCATTACAGATTCAGAAACAGATTTAACGAGTTAGTAGGACTCAGGGCCCATTCCTTTACCGGATTAAACGGACTTTACTGCAGCAAAAGGCTAACGTTGGTCACTTTTCGCGAAGGATGAAGCTATACTTAACGACGAACCGTAAATTTTCTACGCACAGTAAAAATCAGTTAGGTATCGGTACCAGTTAGTTAGTCTGACTAAAATTCAAGTTTACTTCAATCCGCAGGTTTGGAATGGCAATACCTATTTTTTCAACTGTTTAGTCCAACTAACATTTTTACCTAATGCGGTAAACGAATGGACCCTTAGATTTGAGCTCATATAGTTAATAACACAACTTTATTAAATTAGTTACTGGTCAAGACTTTGAAAGTTAAAATCTGTCAAATTGCTGCGTAATGAGATTTTTAAGCTGTCAAGTAATGTAGGTGTGAACTGTGAAATATGTGATGACGTTGCGTATGCTTGATGGTTTGTCGTTATTAGCCTTATAAACTTAAATCTATTCAATGAGTATTATTTTGGGATGCGACCGTTAGGGATATTCCGGTTTAAATTGTTAAATGTTATTCATTATAATAGATTTGCTCATTTTTCCTTGAAACGACAGAACGTTGAAAATATTTACAGTAAAATGCAGCATGCAGGCATGAGTCTTACTAAACAAATGACATAAAACCGACAAAATAAAAGTACCAAAAATATATAACAATTCAGCCGTTCGAGTAAGTAGGACAAATGGTCATTTAGACCCGGACTTGTGAGCTTAAACTATTGTGACCCTGCACTATTGCCAAAAAAGGGATTGGGCATTCTTACTGGAAGAAAGACAGCATCATCATTTGAATGAGTGCATGACCTAAGGCCAAGGGGGATTTGAAATTTTGAACCACCCATCCCACCCAACCAGACGTAGATGTCGCGTGTAAGCCTACACAGAACACAGTGTTTTACTCCCACCCTACCCCACCCTCCGCTATTTGCGCTACACACGCTACTCCACATCCCCCTCACAACGCTATAATATCGCATGCAAAAAATAATGCTATTTTTTCTGAGGCGCTATTGTAAGGCCGTGTATATACGACAGGCGCTTACTAAGAGCTCAAGCCTAAGCCGTTGTTGTGTAGGAAGAATCCTTTCTCCAGTTTACCGAACTGAGCGGTAGGTGGAGCTTCCAGGTCAGGGACGGGGTCCTCCGAACAGGCCGGGGTTAGGGTTGTTTTGATGTGGAAACTGTATCAAATCAAAACTAGTTTTGATGCAGTTTTAATTTTTGATGCATCAAATCAAATCAAATCAATCGATTTTCAAAAGGTCCAAATCAAATCAAATCAAATCAATTGCTTTTTGAGAAGCCCACATCAAAACAAATCAAATCAATTGATTTTTGATAAGCCCACATCAAAACAAATCAAATCAATTGATTTTCGAGAAGCCCACATCAAATCAAATCAACTCAATTGAAAATGAGTCGCATCAAAACAACCCTAGCCGGGGTTGCCGGACACCGTCGGGTAATGGATCTATCTAGGGGGTTAAGCTCAGTAGGCGCACGGACAACGGAACGCACGCGCAGTCCAAGGCGCTACCTGACACTAAGCCTAAGCTAAACACCACCAAAAATAGGCAAAAATAACACGCAGAGCCTGGTAAAGTTAGGAATTTAATGAAGGAAAACAGGATTAAGACAACTGGGTCATTTGAATACATGAAAAGAACAATAGCAACACGCGAGTCCAAAACAACTACAAAAGACACTAAAGTCTAGAAAATGCACTGACGCTGACTGTACAACAAGCCAAGTCATAACCAGAATTTTACAGTGAAAAGATAAAATACATTGAGTGGCTGTTCACAAGTGAAACTTAGTAAAAGGTACATAAGTGAATGAATGAAGGTTAGGGGGGAGCTCCCGGTTAAGCCTTACACTATTTCGAATTTTTGTTCCTACTAGAGAAGGAACTATTGTTTTAAAATCAACTGTACGTAGTGTAGCAGCACACACGTGTGGCAGCCAAGTGTTGTTGGCAGCCACATGTAGCAGTCACAGCCACATGTTGTTCAGCGTACAGTACTGTGCGTAGAAAAGTTCCCTGTTCGTCGACGTATGATGAGCTTCATCCCTCACGAATAGTGACGAAGCTTCGCGAAAAGCGACGAACAAAAAATTTTTTATTTGTCACTTTTTTACATTCACAATGTGTTTTGGAGCATTGATTTTTTAAAATTTAGCACAAGACCAGGGCGGTGTGTCACGGATGTGTTCTCAAAGTTTTCTAAAATAGTTTTAACGCCTTCAAATTCATTATTTCCGATGATTCCACATTTACAGAACAGTTCACAATTCTTCGAAACAAAACTGACTATATACAGTACATTTCAAAAAAAGTCGAACATTCGTTACCAGAAAAAGACGAAGCTTCGTCCAAAAGGACCAAGGTTTGTCCTAAAAGACGAAGCTCGTTCCAAAAAGACGAACGTTTGTCTAAAAAGACAAAGCTTTGTTACCATAAAATGTACATGTAAATGTACTGTACATCAATAAATTAAGTTGGCCAAACGGTGAAACCTAGATACTTAGATAGACTACAACCCAGATAGAATACAACCTAGATAGACCACAGAATTATCCATATAGACTACACTCAACGAGCTTCATTTTTCCAACCCACATAGAATACAACCTACACAGACTACAACCCAGATAGACCACAGAATTGATCAGATAGACTAATGTCTCAAAGTCAGTACAATTACTACGAATTATCTACCTGAAATTCAGAATACAAAATTACATATTATGTAATTTTATAAAAAACATTATCAATTATCAAAAAAGTCCACTATTTGGAATCATCAGGAACGCAACGGCCAACTGCTCGCAACTCGCAAGTATTTAGCATGTGCAGTAGCGTGTATAGCGCAAATAGCGGGGGGAGGTGGGGGCGTTTTTAAGCTAGACACAATAATAGCGCAAATAGCGCAAATAGCGCCTAGGGGTGAGGGGTAAAATCGTGTGTCCTGTGCACGCTTACACGCGACATCTTCCGTCACACTGTTATTCCAGCATTGGCCCGCCGGTGTTTTTGAACGGCCGGATAGCCGGCCAAGTTAGCCCGGTCGGACGCTGATTTTAACCGGCCGGCCGGTTCCGGTTCCGGCTTTTGCCAGCTGGCCGGCGACTGTCTGGCAGGGATGTTTTCAATTGACTGGTAACTGATTTTTTTCAGTTAAAGTTAGGCAATTACAGTTACCTGATAATAGCTGATAACTACTATAAAGTTCTTTCACTACCAACATTTCGCGAGTTGAGTCCAGTCGGCGACCCGGCCCGCAGGCCATCCCGCGGTCCGGGCCGCCTGCCGTACTGCCCTAATTAACTTTTTTGGCAACTTTTTTCAGCACCACTGTTTTGTAAAAACCAAAGCTTTTTTTAGTTCCAAAGGCTTAGGGTGGATTTCACAAAGGTGGTTTTGTTAGACCATGGTTTTAGCCATTTTATAGGCCTAGTTTTCATTATATTTCAATGCAAAATATGGTGTGATTCGTTACAAATATATAAATTCTGGGTTTTGGGAAACCTTGGTTTAAGAGCGCAATGCACGAAGGCGGTTTAACAAAACCTTGGTTTAACTATGAAAACATAACACTGTAACACCAAATAAAAAAGTGCTTACGGTTTTATATTATAATAATAAGTCTTTGTCCTTGCATTGCACGTCAGCTATATGTTCTACTTAATAATTTGAAATTTTTCAGTTTTCCGTTTTTTGCTCTCCTCCATGTTCTAAATGTTCATTCTATTTAATGCCACTGTTTTTATTTATTTTAATTTTTTCCAGGCACTGTCAAATTGAGAATCGATCTAACAGTAATATTTCTCGTTTTTCAAATTTCGTTTTACGATATCACAAATTTGTTATTTCCCATTTTTTAATTTTCGTTTTTTTAACTCTGTGTCAAACTGAAAATCAGAACATAAAATTTTCTATTATTTGCATTTTGATTTTCATTTTTTGCCAACAAAAGTTAAAAATGAAAATCGTAAAACGAAGATGAAAAAATTAAAAAATTGAAAATTTGGCTGTCTTATGTGACGTTCCCACCATTTGTTTTAACTTTCCTGTCAAAAAATTCACATATGTACGTCACTAGTTGACCAAATTTGGTCTAGAAATTGAAAAAAATCTCCAACCGTTATCTGTGGCTGAGTGATCTTGCGTTTGTAATCGAATTGAAGTTAAGCGTTAAAATTGCTAAAAAGTGCATTTTAACCCTTTACAATGAAATTGGAAGGGCTTTCCCCCATTTTTTTAAGTACGCCATTGGTACGAGTAGGAGTAACACTATTTGACTGCAATATGAAACTATACGGACGGACCATTGACCTTTTTTTCTGCCAAAGGGCCGACGACAGAAGGCAACAGGCCGACCACGGGCCGAAAAATTAGGCCCGTGCAGGCCTCTACGCCATAATAACATGACAAAGCAAAGTTTTCAAAAGAGCTGCTCTATTAAACATGCTTGTTGAAATGAAAACGTACTGGTAACAAACCAAAAATAACGAATTTCAAGCATGAACAGCTATGCTTACATTCAACATGAATGATACAATGAAATAATGAAATAATGAAAATGAAACAATGAAATAATTTGAAAACCAGCCTCGGTGCTGGTTTTCAATTTGAGCAGAATATTCTAAAAATCTGAACGTTGGTTTTCTTAAACCACCTTCGTGCAATGCAAACGGTGGTTTAGAAGTTGCTTATAAGGCATATAAGGTTGAATTTCACTGCGCTGTCTCGCTAAAACTAGCCCTTAAACTATGGTTTTAAAAAAACCATCGTTAAACCACTTTTGTGAAATCCACCCTTATTGTCTTGTACATATGATCACCATAAGAGTGATCCCAGAAACCCCATTTTGGACAAAAACCTTGATCCCAACTATTTCGATGAGTTGAAGAGTTGAAGATGACAATTTGTTCATCAATCAACTGCCACACTTCGTTCCCTCTCAAAAGACACTGGCGGCTGAAAACATATCAAACGTTCAAACTTACATCAAACGTTATTGTAACTGATAGTCTTACCTACATTTGAACTCAAGCAACTCCATTTAACTTGAAAGCATAATGAACACCAATAGTTTCAACAGCAAACTAAATTGAGTTAATAATTAGCAAGAAATTTTACAACATTTTTGGAACGGTGTAATTTCGCGTTCACGTAGCTTGTAACTGGCTTTTTGTCAGTTTTATGTTTTTGCACCGTGTTTCGTGTTCGTGCAGTGTATTTTGCAGTGAGTAAAATTTTCGGATCAAGTGGTGTTGGGGGGGGGGGGAGGTAGCAGATCAATTTTTATTCTATGCAGTAGAGCACCTTAAGGGTAGCATTTTTTGTAAAAAACCCTTGTTCACAAACTTGGATTTTCTGAGGCATGCGCATGCGGCATGGGGGTGCATCTTCTGCCACAGGAAACCCAAACCTTGGAAAATTTATCTTTAAAATATGAGCGACATATCAGCAAATGAACACATAATTATCTATAAAATATCTGCAAAACATCTGCAAATTATCCTACAAAACTACCTCAATTACCGTATAATTTTCGTAAAAATATCCTACAATTTTCTTATAAATTTCCGCAAAATAACTCATTTTCAGTCCAACGATCGTATCATTAACCCATTTTTTTTCTTAAATTTTTCGAGCAATTATCACAATCTTTTCTTACAAATTTCTTCGAATTATCCTATTTTTTTCTTACGAAATTTTAACTCTTATCTACTTGATTTCTTACACTTTTCTTACATTTATCCCATTATTTTCCTACAATTTTCTTACTTTTATCCTACTAATATTTTATTATTTTCAGTCTGATTTTTATTTACTTTTTATCATTTTTTCGATGCATTTCCTAATAAAATTCAACAATTTTCTAAATAATTATAAGGAAATAATACGACTGCTTTCTAATACTAATCAGTGTGAGACATGAGTGAGTACATATATAAATGTATACATATATAAAATGTATAAATGTATATAAATGTATATATAAATGTTCTACGTTCGCCCTTTTGCGGGAATAACATGTAAAACTGGTCGTTCGCCGCCAGTCCGAACCATCGCCTCTAGGCCGAATCGATCGTTGCTAGGCTTAGTGGCAAAGGGCGTTAAGGCCAAGTTTCAAGTTTGGTTTTGGTCAAAAATTAGACGATTCTGCCCAGTTATTCTGAAGGAACCGATCAAGGTGCCTTTGTTTTGATTTCAAAAATATTGCAAACCTTATATATATACGTAGACACGTTTAGAACGAAAAACACGGGTGTCAAAAAAGCGAAACATCGCTCACTGAGGGCTCAGATTTCGGAGGGTCGTATCTCAGATTCTCATTCAGACAATCCAGAAAATTAAATAGGGGTTCCTGAAGCAAAAATGCTTCAACCGTGCCCTATATACTTGAAACAATAGGTCCACTATTCCTCCCAACTGCATTTAACCCCAAAATTGCATTTATTGAAATTGTTAAAACCAATCCAAAAACTGCCGAAAAGTTCATAAAATTATTACAAACGGTGATGACAAGCGACATTTTTGCCAGATAATTCCAGAAAATTTGGCTAAAGTTTGGATGATTTTAATGGAAACTTGTGTGAAATTCGTGAGAAAATTGTTAAGTTAATTTGCTGATAAGTTGATGATCTTTGATCGAAATTTAGATGAAAATTGTAAGATAATTTGCTGATAAGTTGATGATCTTTGATTGAAATTTGGATGAAACTTGTAAGAAAATTGTAAGATAATTTGCTGATAAGTTGATGATCTTTGGAGGAAATTTGCAAGAAAATAATAAGATAATTTGTTGAAAAATGGTCGATAACTTCGGCTTATTGGTCAAAATTGTGGATGATCCTCACATGAAAGCTACAAGAAGTCAGTTTTGCAAATAAGATCTTATAATTTTCTTGCAATTATCTTGCTGTTTTCGGGGGCTTGGGTTTCCTGTGTGCCGGGGCAGTAGCGTAGCCAGGATCAACTTGAGGGAGGGGCCAACGTGCCTTTTTGCCCAAAAATTTTTCGAAATTTGTTTACCCGGAGGGGGGGTGCTACGCGCCCAACTTTTTATCCGAGGGGGTGGCTCAAATCGGTGAGGCGGGGGGCAAAACCGCTGAGGGTACGGCTACGCCACTGCCGGGGGAGAATCGGATCAAGTGCAGAACTGCATTTAACCCAAAGTCTAATACGCCTAAGTACTAAGCCTAAGCCTGAGGCCTAATCTGAAGGGAAAACCTGCTAAGAAGCATCAAAAATAACTGCACTAAAAAACTTTTAACTAGATTCATACAGTAAAAAAATTTCGCAGATATAACCTGAATTTTGTACTGCATCTTGCTTTTGTTGTATATAACGCTTCAATAATGAGCCTGGTCCTGGTAGCTTCCGAAAAAGTTTTGTAATTTCTCAAAGCCTGAATCTATTTACAATTTTTTTTCAGCATTTAGTAGCTTAGAAGTTGCTCTTTCAATGGTAGCAGCAGGTTTTTATTTCATGGAGTATTTTTGTCTAAATCCAATGCGCAATTTTTGGACAAAGTTTGATTTCCAGCTAAACCTTACATCCTACAAACTTCTAAAGAATGTTCAAGTCTGCATAAGCAACATTTGTTTATGCGCTTTTGTACTTCTATTTTGTTGAATGGTTAATGCTTCCACAGGTGGACGGCGGATGTCGATGGACTAATTTTTGCTATTTCTTCGCGTTTCATCAGCAATGGCAGAGTTGGACAATAAATATCGAGCAACAAGGCTTGTAAGTAACATTTATGGAATGGATGGTGTTGTTAGTTGCTTGATTTAGAACGGTGGTATGTAGTGGCGCAGCCAGACGCCAATGTATAGTCACAAGCGGTCAAAGTTACCTAACGAAAGTGCGGTTATCTGTATTACAAAGTTACAAAAATTACATATTGTTACATATTATCGAAATTTTCGAAGTTTATATTATTGTTTACGTCTGGTACATGTTGTTTACATTTGACGTCTGGTATATACGTCAAAAACAATATGAAAAGGCTGACGTAGTTTTCAAAGTGTATATAATAAGTTTGCAAAATATGGCTTGCAAAAAGTCAGCAACTAAGTTTATATGGTGTGAAAGAAGATTTGCATGAGAATTACTTAGTTGCGGACTAAAAAATGTTTGGTTTTGCTATATTCAAAACTGGATTATTTTATTTGTTATTTTGCTTAGGATAGTTTATATCTTTCTTTATCAGTTTGAAACTTATGCAATGTTTTTTTGCATTTTCCAGTGGAACGAAGCCATCCGTTCGTTTCGAGCCGAACTGCCCACCAGGCGTCATCGACGTCAGCTGCGTTTTTACGACGGCACCTTCACCGGCAAGGAAGCTGTCTCTTGGCTGCACCAGTATCTTTCTGCGCGATCGGACTTACCAAAAGTTGTGACGAGGTAAGAAGTTTTTTTGCAAAATTTTAGTATTTTCTGGTTTCCGTGAATGAGCGTCGAATGACGGCATACATGTACACGGGGTCTCTGTCTGGGGGGGGGGTTTGTCCCGAAATTTTCGACATATTAGGGGGGGCCTGTCTCAATATTTTGTCCCAAAAACGCGAAAATTTCCAACTTTTGCCTAAAATGGGAAATTTTTGCGAAATTCCGATATTTTTAGCGATTTTTTCGTTTTTTGGTCATTTTTGAAGCATTTTACGGCGATCTGAGGCGATTTTGGGGTTTCAGAAAGAGGGGCTTGTCCCGACGGGTCAAATCTGAGTGGGGGCTTGTCCCGGAATTTCAAATCTGAGGGGGGGGCTTGCCCCCCCCAGACCCCCCATGTACATCTGTGCATACAAGAACAAAACTCAAAATAATTGTATGGACGTATATAAAAAGTAATCACTATGAAAATTTTGAGAAAAAGGGACAAGGCAGACCACTTGTCTGGTCATCGAAGGCCTCGGCCTAGTAAAAACGATCTTAAATTGAATTTTTCTAATTCTGTTTTAAAAGTATTAAAAGTATTAGCAGAAACGACCGCTACGGGTAGCTGATTCCACACATGTACGACTCGATACGAGAAAAAAGCCATGGAACTGTTTAGTCGAAATCTTGGAAGGTTCAATTTCAGGTTATGTCCGCGAGTACCACCGTCTACTGAGAAAGTAAAAAGTTCTGAAAAATCCATCCCAAAATCTTTAACAATCCTGAAAAGGGTAACCAAATCAGTAATAAGTCTGCGTTCTTCCAATGATTTCAATTTCAACTGAAGTAAACGATTTTGGTACGATTCATTTTTAAGACCAGGGATCCGTTTGGTAAAACGACGCTGAACATTTTCAATTGTATCTATATCTTTCAGGAGGTATGGAGACCAGACGGGGGAATTACATTACCCCCCCCCCCCAGACCCCCCCATGTATATACATCTGTGGATGAGGGTCACTGGTATATTTGTAATTACTGATCGTTTTTTTTGAAATTTGCCAGTGCAGTCAAACTTTAAATAATATGCATAGGTTCATTATAGCTGAAGAAATGGTCGAAGTTCAAAAAACAAGTTCAAACAAAAAAAAGTTCAAAACGAAACAAAATTATTGTAGAATGTGCCGCAAAAAGTGGTGTTTAATAAAAAACAAGGGACCATTTCTTTCTAAAAAATGCCAGCCGTGAATTCATGACCTTTTTTATTTACGTGTATTATGGACATAATATAACATTTTAGTTGCGTGAAATTTTTCAGTGCGATTTTTTATGCATTTTTTATTTCAGACAACAAGCGCTAAATCTGCTGCAAAAGTTCCAACTGCATGGCTTGTTTGAGGACATTCGGGGCTCCAGTAAACACACAAGCGCGCCCATCAAAGACGACACACTCTATTTGTACAGGTTGTTAGCTGCTTTGTTTTTGGTGTAAAAATTGGTAAAAAATTGGAAAAATAGCTGGATGAGGGCTCTTGCAGGTTGAATGTTTATCGGTAAGGTCCAAAAAATCTAAACAAGGGCAAACCACACATGTGCAGCTAAGGAAATCTGGGGGGGGGGGGGGAGCCGTCGACCGGGGGGGGGGGGGCGGCGGTGCTGAGCAATTTTTCCAGCCGATTTTGCTTCGTCAGCTACCGTCAAAACATTCTGGGGGGAGCAATCCCCCCACGCCCTTGTATGGTAAAAACCGTTTTTGTAGAATTATCAATTGGTCGATCAAAGGGGGGAAGGCTTCAAAATTTCAAAATTAGTCCAGGCACCAGAGGCACCTTCCAAATATATTATTATGCTTGAAACATAACTACACAAGGTTTTGATGTATTTAATAGTAATGCCTTATCTATTTTTGTAATTTTTTTATTTAACTGTTTGGTCAACCAACAGACTTGGTTTCCAGACTGTTTATTCAATTATCGAAATTCGGTTATCTTGTGTCATGAGCTATTTATGTCAAAACAGTCTTTTGTTTCTAGATTTCGAGACCTGTCCCCCTCCAAAATAGCCCGGACGCCCCTTGCCCTGAAAATCAACCGAGTCCTGCAGGACGAAAATGGACGGTCCCCCCCGGGCTCGGTGAAACGCAAACAACCAAAGACTAGACTGGATCCAGTCACGCCGATTAGCTTTAAAAAAGTGGCCAATGATGCTGAGCTAAAATGCGAAGGTTAGAACAGTAATAATAATAATTGTCTGTCATAGTTGGCAGTCTCGGTCTCGGTCTCGGTCTCGGTCTCGGTAGGAAAACCGAGACCTGCCATAGGGTGGTCTCGGTATTTCAGATGAGACGAAGTTTTCAAAATTTTCCAACATCACAAAGATTTTTTTTGCAATTTAAGTTTCCAAATAGAATGCCAAGCATGAAATGGTCAAAACTGTCTGCTGCAGAAGAATGTTAGTTCACCGGCAAACTCTGGCTAACTTTGTATATCAAGCTAGATTTTATATTAAAGTTTGAGCTAAAATGGGTTGTCTGACTTGGCGGAGTTGCATTTGTATGTGGAACCTTTTATATTAAACAGTAAAACTACTAACCATCAGTAAGTTATATACCAAATAGTGCTAACTTCGTAGCTGATTTGTAATTAAAAATTTGCTGGCTTCTACGACTTTACTAATCTCGAATTGGGTGGCAGTTTAATTGAATTGCTTAACCAAAAGTTGACAAAATAGCGGGAAAATAAGCCTATTCTCCGGTTGTCACTCACCTCCTCTCATGCATCCGGTCGTTCCAATGTTAAGTTTCACACAGCTTCGCAAGTCATACACTCATACAACCTAACCTAATGGTCACTTTTTTGTACCTTACGTTTCAAAGTATCTCAAATTATTAAAATTGAAAATTGAAAAAAAGGTTCCCCAAGGGCTGGTCTCGGTCTCGTAGGTCTCGTTTCGGTGGTCTCGGTTGCCTGGTCTCGGTCTCGGTTGCAAACCCGAGACTTGCCAACCCTGTTGTCTATGAATGAAACTATTCGTTGGAGTTAAATCGGGTAATTTCATTCAGATAAGACTAGTCGGATGTAAATGTTCCGATCTGAATCAGCGAGGTTTGAATCATCAGACCTGTGAATCTGTGAGGTTGAGATTTTGTAAGCAGCGGGATTTTTTCGAAGGAACGGAAATAGGAGAATCGTTTTGGTAGACATTCATAGTCTAGTTTTTACATATTGTATTATTTTGTTAAAATTCGTGATTAATATTTGCTGTCGTAAAAAATGAACCCTGATGGAATTGTAGTTTTTTGCTAAGTTTTGTTAGTTTTTCTCGTTCGCCGTGTTTTTCACAACAATATATTATAATTGTTTGTATATACAACCATACATGGGCGTGGGGGGGTTTTGGGGGGGGGGTTTTCACCCCCCCCCAGAAGGCAACCTCACCCCCCCAGACAGGTGCTTCACCCCCCCCAGACTGCTGGACGGTGGCTCACGAAAGCAGCAGGACAGCTGCTCCGCACCCCCCCCCCCGGTGGCTGGCTCACCGCCCCCTGAATTGGCCAGCTGCCCACGTATGTATACAACTAATTATTTCAAAAGCAAAAATTTAGATATATTTTGCATAATAGTTCTCTCATAAATCTTCCCGATTATCATTGTGTTAGCCTTTTTTTGTTTTAGCCCAGGTGTACCAAAGTGAAACTGCTTCTTCAGCTAACCTACTAGAGGAGAAAGCTAAAGATTTCTCCGCCGCCGACTGTCCGGTCGAATCTGATGTCACTGGCTACTATAAAAACCCAGTGAGAAAAGCTTTACTTCCAATCACTGACGATTGTGTCCTGCCGTTGAAAGAATTGCAACTAAATCCGGATTTGGAAAATGAATTTTTGAAGCCGCCGGCTGTGGATTCCGTTCAGCTGGTTCAACCGGTGCTGAGCCAAGCTCAAATTGAACAGCTGTGGTTGAGTACCGCTGTGTCCAGGTAAACTTGAACTTTTTTAGTAATTGATTGCTGTGAGTTTGAGCTCTGTCGTATTTTTTGGAAAATAAAAATAGAATTGTTTGAGAATCATCCAGCATAAAAAAAGAGATGTTTTTAAATTGTTTTTCCGTTTTGTCAATAGCCGTGACTAAGGGGGTGCCAATCACTGATGCAATCGGTGAGGGGGACGCGCGACTCCCGGCGAGAGAGGGAGGTGGTACCAGATTTAGGGTCTAGAGCTGGAAAGTTTTAGCATTTTTTATTTTTTTTATTTCCAACTCATTTTTTGACCCCACCGGAAAAGGTTCGCGTTGTTTCGATATTTTATCTCAATTTTAGAGCACTTCACCGGCCGTCAGGGTGGGGGGAGGGTGGAAGAGATGCCCGCCGTCAAATATAGTTACATTTTACGATTAAAAAGTTGTAAACTCGTTTGCTTGTATTTTTTCTAGTCTCAACTCGATTCTGGAGAGTAAACTTTTGGACCCCGATTCTGTGAACTGGAATTTAAGCGGTCATGGTCATTTCGTGCTGCACAATTCCGAATCCTTCTCTGCTAATGGCATTACCAAGGTCCTCAATAAACGCGGTATGATTTACTATTACTCATTATTATTATGAATATTAATTAATTCGTAATTAATTTTTAATAATACTATTAATACCTATTTTATCGACACATTATCAGCTTGTAGGTGTTGGGATTTGATTAGACATAAATTTTTGTGTATTTTGCTATTGTTAATCTGTAGTACTTTAATGTCTGTATATGATATTAATATGTAGAAGATTTAATCAGGTATTCACAATTTATTGGTGTTGTATTAATTGTTTAGATGATTTGCCGTACTGGATTCTTGAAGCAATGAAGTGTCTCGGACATTGTAAGTTTTCTGTCTATTTTATCTACACAGGGCGGCTAAAAGTTAGAAATTAAATTTAAGTTTTTTTTACATTTTAAATTTTGAAAAAACACCACTGTTACCCACTTCTGCCCCAAATTTCGAAAATCTCCCCCCCCCCCGATTCCGCCTATTATATACATAATTTATTTTTAAATGTAAACGTGAAATCTTTTCGTCGCCAAGGTTGAAAAAATCGGGAAAGTTCCGGTGTAGAGATGTAAACTTTTATCTTAATAGTTTTAGACAAGCAATTATGCAGATCGCAAAACGTAATAAAAACAGTAGAGCTGAACGCGAATGAAAAGAGCGCAAAGAAAAAGAAGCAAAAGAACAAAGCAAAAGAACGCAATGCGAAGCAAAAGACTGCAATAGTGCGAATGCTATGCGAAACAAAAAAAAACGCAATGCGAATTCTATGCGAAACAAAAAACGCAAATGCGAAATAGGTAACGCAATGCGAAACAAAAAAAGAATGCAACAGTTCGAAACATAATGCAGAAACAGTCAGAATGCTCTGCGAAACCAAATAACGCAATAATGCGAACTTGTTGAGAAAATGCTGTGTTTGTTTCAGGGCCGTGGCATCGCAGTCCGTTCGGCTCCAGCTCGCTGTACTCTGGCTTCGAGAAGGACGTCTTCGGCACCCTGGTCGATTTCTTCAGCAGCATGCCCGAATCCCTGCTGCCGGCCACTTTCGCGCATCTACTCTGCAATGTTTATAGTATGTTCTTGCGTTAGTTTTTAGACTTTTAGACGAGCTCACATTATAAATGTAACGCGGTCGAAATTTTTTGGGATTTTTTGGTGTGTGCCATTTTGCACAGTCTGGAGTGCGATTTTGGCAATTATTATTTTGTAGACCGACAGAAAACTAGTGTGGGAGGTTGCTAAAAGACTCATTTGGATCCCTGGCTCTTTTTATTCCACCTTCGTTCTGAATTTGAAATGCAGCAAAATGTAATAAGTAATAACTAGTAATTGTTTCAGCCCGTTGCCAATCTCTCATACTAGCCCAACAGGAGCCATCCACTTCACAGCAACCATCAGACAATTACTCTGCTTCACAGCAACCATTAGACAACTCAGCTTCACTGCAACCATCATACAGCTCAGCTTCACAGCAACCATCAGACATCTCAGCTTCACAGCAACCATCAGACAGCTTAGCTTCACAGCAACCATCAGACAGCTCAGCTTCACAGCAACCATTAGCGGACAGCCCTCAAACGGACACTGATTCCTTGCACATTGAGACGGAATTCGGATCGGGTGGTTCGCCAATTACCCGACTAGTGCCCGCTCCCAGTGCGACCCGCTCGCGACTCCCCAGCTCAATTAGCAATGCTTTTGTGCGCATCGGCTCGCTTCGCAGCGGTCGCACTGGTCGGACGACAACTCCGAATTTTATCAAAGGCCACCAGGCTAGAACACGCGCTAGCTGGGCCGTGACAACTAATATTGATATTGAGGGTAAGTAATTTACATGGTTTTTTAGTAGGTTTATTTTGGTTTTATCAGCTACTAGGTGAACATAAGTGCGATTAGTTCGTACGTTCTATTTTTAAAATCAAGGTTGGCTGGCTGGAACCAAATATAGGTAGATTAAATCAATTGGAATTATACTTTATCATTGTAGAGTCCTTGCGCAAAATTCTATGAGCATTCGTTGCCTTCTGGCGAAGTTATTAATGTTATTCTAATCCAGTCAGGGTTTTTTCAAAATCGGCACTGTGTAAATGTTGTGCAAATTAAGAATTTGCTGTGTAAATTAAGGGTATGTTGTGTGAATTTTTGAAAGTGTGTATTTAGCAGGGTTTTTTTGGGCAAAATACGGGGCAAATGCTCAAGATTTTGAAATTTTGCTCAGCAAAATTGAAATTTTGCTCAATTTTGCTCACGAGTTTTTTTGAAAAAAAAAACTTTGGTATTTAGGCATTTTTTTAGGTAAAAGAATTATTTTTTGCACTTAAAAACCCATATTTTGACTTTGCGACAAACGAAACTACTAAAATAAAAATTATGAAGAATGAGAATAGTGTATATACGCTGTGCACCCTAGTGCCGACTGCACCCGAAAAACCTTATACGCAGGTTTACACACATCTATTTCGTCAGCCAGATCCTACACATTTTTCTTTGAAAGTACTTTGACGTATGACATACATGTAACAGCACCACAATTTTGGGTATATACCCCTCCCCCCCTGGTGGGGGAGCCCCCTCCCTTGAATCAACCAACCCTCCTCTCCCAAGACTGGCGCAATTTTTACATTTTTTTAGATAAAAGTTAGGTAAAAATCGCTTTAATTTCATCAAAAATGGCCAATTTTTAAGTGCCAGTTTTAGGAAGCCAGCAGAAACTGGAGATTTTTTGTTTTTGAGTCAAAAATAAGACTTACTTTTTTTATTACAAAGCGGTCACAGGCGGGAGTCGCCACTTGGCGATTTTTTGTAATTTTTACTACCAAAATAGGCAGTTTTATCAACTTTTGCGCGGAAATAGGGCTGTGTAAATCAGTGTGTATTTTTATTGTTTGTTGTGTAAATTACACGGCCGATGTGTAAATACACCCTATTTTACACAAAGAAAAACTTGAATCCAGTTAATGTTTATAACGGTAAAAAATATAACGTATAAGTATAAGTATAACGGTAAACCCCTTTCTAATCAAACTATTACCCATGATGGCATTTCATGCTAATTCCATTCAGCTTTTATCACATTAATTTAATTGATAATTTAATTTTCATTTAAAATTTTTGAAGATTTGCAATTAAGTCTATTTTGATTTTATTTAAATCCATGTTCAGATGATTCCCACGTTAATTTTTTAGTTCATTAATAATTTTAATTTACAGATTTTTTAAACTAAATTAATTGAAATTAAATTTTTTTCAATTGCATCTTACTTCAGATGATTCCTCCTGCAACCCAGCGACCACCCAGTTTCCCACGCTGACCACCGTTGCGACCGCAGACACTGGGGAGACTCTGAACGCCCTGCCAGGTCTCAGACAGACACCCGAATTGTTGCGACGATTCGAATTGGCCGGCCTGAGTCTAACTGGGGGACAACAACTGCCCCGCTGTGGGGTGGGGGCAATCAGCTCCAGTCGCTTGCCCATACGAGTGGGTATGGGCAACCGTACTAGACTCAGGGCTTTTTTGGAGTCCCAGATGGCTGGATATAGGTATAAGGTTTGCTGTCATGAGATATAATCACAATTAATTAAGTATTGCATTATTGGTGAATTAGATTTGAATTTATTGGATTAATGTGGTTTTTTCTTTATTCCGGTATAGTAGGGGTCATGTGGATTAATCATAATTATCCGGATATGTAGCCAGTTCGACTGTAACATTATTCAGGGTTTTTTTTTCAAAATCGGCACTGTGTAAATGTTGTGTAAATTAAAAATTTGCTGTGTAAATTAAGGGTATGTTGTGTAAATTTTTAAAAGTGTGTATTTTAGCATTTTTTAGGTAAAAATTGACCGTTTTTTCACGTGAAAAGTAAAATTTCGACTTTGAGACTCGAACTACATACGAAAACAAAAAATATGATAATAGAAAATTTATGCGTTTTTGTCAGTTCAAGTATCCGACACGCCAGCGCAAGCCCCCTAAAACTTGAATCTGAAAACGAAAATGTGAAACAAGCCCTAACCCGCAGGCCGAGACCCCGTGTACATGCATGGTTTACACAGATAGAGAGTTGTTCTATCAGCCAGATCCTACTCATTGTTTTCAAATCCGGGTGTAAAACTTTTACAGTGTTTGTAGTAGGACAAGAAATCGCATAGACAGGCTCAGCATGGCTGATTTTTCACTGTCAACTTTCAAGTGCATAAAAACGAATGCTAATATAAAAAATCATAAGCCGTTCAAGAACAGAAACTGAAGATTTTTTGTCTTGGGGTCAAAAATTAGACTTAATTTTGTTAGGCACAAATCGCCACTTCGCGAATTTTTGTAATTTTTACAACCAAAATAGGCCGTTTCATCAACATTTGGGGAAAATTGGGGCTGTGTAAATCAGTGTGTATTTTTATTTTTTGCAGTGTAAATTAGGCGGCCGATGTGTACACCCTATTTTACACAAAAAAACCCCTGACATTATTTGATTGTGTGGCTGTGGCATTGTATTGGTGTTGAAGAGGAGGTAGACTTTTAACTTTTGTGTCGCCCTTTAGCCGCTTAACTGAAAATTTTTGTAGAGTAAATCAGGGTTGGAACCACCTCTATATTAGGAGTATATTATGTTTCTGTACAAAAATTTTTCGTTATCAATTCCATGACATTTCAAAATTATCATTAATTCTATGTCAGACCTTGGCTTAACCTTAGCAAATGAATCTATGGTCCAGAACTTCAAATGAGCAGAGGATGAGGTAGAAAAAATACTTACAATCACCAGAATGTTTTCACATAAGTTTTACGATGGTTAGAAAATGGGGGGGGAGAAAACCAAAAAAGTGGGGGGCAACTAAAAGCCCCCCACGAAAACAGTAATACTGTGTTAGTCAAATGTGACTTCATTTAATTATGTTGTGATGCATTCCAGTGTTATTCTGTTTCAATGCTAGATTTCAGTAAGCTGTTTAAAATTTCTCCATTTCATTTTTGAATTGTTTTGTTGCAAGAATAAGGACGAGTATGAACCGGGCTTCAAATGACAGACTGCTAATATTTTAGGGGTAGCGTGGCCTCGACGGGATTTGGTATGGAAGATGATTTACCTCCTGCTTCCAACCTCGCCCCCTCTCAACCCCCCCTAAGCAATCCCAGACTCACGGAGTCTCTTCATTTATGGGCCCTCCTGTTACCCACAAAAAACCGACGATGGTTGCAACTTTTGCTGCGGCTCATTTGGCGTATGAGTGGAAATAGATGTCTGAAATTAAATCCGCATTTAGATAATTTAAGCCAGGTATATACGGCAGCACAATTTTTAACTTAGTACGTTCTTTCACAGCAGAAAGTATTAATTTACTTAATCAAGCTAATATGTTAATATTAGGTTTTGTTTAGCTATGATTTAACTCAAAAGAGGGTCAATAAAAGTTACGTAGCTACAAGGTTTTTCTTTTGGCGATCGAAGTCCGTATTATAAAAATATATCTATTAGCTAACTATATATATATATTTTTCTGTGTGTATTTCTGAGGTCTGCGCAAGAGAGGTTGGTGGGAAGGGGGTCATATTATTTTGAATGGCGATACCAGCCACTTTTTTATCCCCTGAATGGCTTGATTTGTGTTAGTAGTCACGTGATGTGACTAGTGAGCTAGCTCAGTTGATAAATCTGTCGATACAGAGTTGTAGTTGCGCTGGTCGGGTTAGCTCAGTGGTTAGAACGTTAGCATCAGCTGATCTGCGCCTAGTATGGGTACGAAGTCCAGCCAAGTTTTTTATTTTTTATTTTTAGGCCATTCGTTCTTTCGCCCCTTGCCTGCTTCCCCAGCTGAGTCTGCGTGACCCTGAACTGGCGCGACTGATTCTGCGTGCTCTGGTGCAAAACCATTTCGTCATTTTCCGTCCCGCCAATGAACTGCGCCAAAGGGTTATGGAGAAATTGACAGAGTTGCGTAAAACTAAGGTATTGTTTTTGACGCTGCTTTTTTGTAGCTCAAAAAG
Organism: Trissonchulus sp. WLG1_4; assembly: GCA_030248245.1. Lineage (NCBI taxonomy): Eukaryota > Metazoa > Nematoda > Enoplea > Enoplida > Ironidae > Trissonchulus > Trissonchulus sp. WLG1_4. Next base: position 139,220 of record JASANF010008290.1, on the reverse strand, counting down.
TGCGCAAAATCCGCTTTTTTAGCATGAAAAAATCCGCTTTTTTAGCATGAAAAAGCTTGCGCTTTGGGAGCATTGAGACAAGTTACATCATACTTATGTGTCAGCTGTTTTTTTTACTTTTTTTTAAGACGAGCGATTACGCCAAAAACTAGAGGTTCACCGAGTTGTCAGTTTAATCGCCCAGATAAACACGAGTTACAAAATAATGTCGACTTAATAAAACTTTCAAACACCCACTACATTTTTTGTGACAAAATGGGGTTATGTATATAGGGGTTAATTCCTACAATCAAGAGTACATAATAGTGTCCCACTCTTTATAGAAGAAGAGTGAGACACTCTCCTTTCTGCCTGTGTTATAGCGCAGGCAGATGCGCTCGTCATTTCCAGCCCACATGTTGCCGTTTTATGCAACATGTGGGTAGCCAATCAGAAGCGACCTTCGCTTCTGATTGGCTGGACGGCTGTGCACGTGCTCCAATCAGCACGCAGGCGGCCTCACGTGCTATTGCCTGAGCATTGTCAAAAACACATTTAACTTACCAGTTAACATCATAGTCAGCGCATACTAGCAATAATTCCTGAAAATGGGGATAAAAATGTAGGCAAAATACAATTCGGAACAAAACAAACAAAAAACCCCCCAACCCGACCGATCATGGCAAAATTTAACAATGAAATGGCTGTAATGGCGGCCCGTGTGCTGATTGGAGCACGTGAGGCCGCCTGCGTGCTGATTGGAGCACGTGCACAGGCGTCCAGCCAATCAGAAGCGAAGGTCGCTTCTGATTGGCTACCCACATGTTGCATAAAACGGCAACATGTGGGCTGGAAATGACGAGCGCATCTGCCTGCGCTATAACACAGGCAGAAAAGAGAGTGTCTCACTCTTCTTCTATAAAGAGTGAGACACTATTATGTACTCTTGCTACAATGAATCAAACGGATTAGATTTAAATTTAATATCATAATAACTTAATGCTGTGTTTCAATGTTGAGACATTTTGAGACACATGAGAAATTTTGTGCACAAGCGGGACGTGTCATAGATATATATTCGTTGTGGCAAAATTTTTGTGAACTCATAATCGATGTCAGGAGCTATTGTCAAAACACATTTTAATCTAATTCGTTTAATTCATTTTAGAATTTGGCCCTAATAGCACTAGGACTTGTCCAAATAGGGCAAAATATACGGGGCTCTTATTGTGAGTGATCCTAAATCCGAGAAGATCAAACATCCTAAGCCCCAAGCTTGAGCCTGAACCTAAAGCCTAGTGAAGGGCCTGACCTACAACTTTGCAAGAATCACGACAAATACAGCAGATCATTGGGCCTCCAGCTATAAGACTGTCTTGTAGGGCAAAAAAGTTGAGCCATTTTCATTTAGATTAAGTTAAAGTAAGGCTCGATTCATACTTAATACAGTCGTATGTCTGTTCAGACTGCAGAATGAAGTCACTAGCAGCCTAGTGCAGTGCATCAGGCAGCGCATGTGACGTCATTATTTCGTCATTTTGTCGGCTGAACGGACACGGCTGTAGGTATGAATCGAGCCTAAGACTCAGGTGGTTATTTCAGTCAGTTAAAGGTAAACTAAGTCGAAAAGCAATTACTTTTGTTAAGAGTACATAATAGTGTCTCACTCTATTTAGAGGAAGAGTGAGACACTTTCCTTACTGCCTGTATTATAGCGCAGGCAGATGCGCTCGTCATTTCCGGACCACATGTTGCCCATTTATGCAGCATATGGCTGGCCAATCAGAAGCGAGCTCCCTTCTGATTGGCTAAACGCCTGTGCACATGCTCCAATTAGCACGCAGGCGGCCTCACATGCTATTGCCTGAAAATTGTCAAAAAACACATTTAACTTACCAGTTAACATCATAGTCAGCGCATACTAGCAATATTCCCTGAAAACGGTGTTAAAAATAGAGACAAAATATAATTCTGGGCAAAAAAACCCAATAATCCCAACCCAACCGATCATGGCAAAACTTAACACTGAAATGACTGTAATTGCGGCCAGTGTGCTGATTGGAGCACGTGAGGCCGCCTGCGTGCTGATTGGAGCACGTGCACAGGCGTCTAGCCAATCAGAAGGGAGCTCGCTTCTGATTGGCCAGCCACATGTTGCATAAAACGGCAACATGTGGCCTGGAAATGACGAGCGCATCTGCCTGCGCTATAACACAGGAAGGAAGGAGGGAGAGTGTCTTATTCTTCTTCTAAAAATAGAGTGAGACACTATTATACTCTTAATGTTGTTGGTGTTTTAATATAAGCTGTTGAAGTTATAGTTTGCCCCCTAACTTTTAAGTTAAAGTTAAAGTTTAACTTTTTTGCCCTTCTGTCTTGGCCTTAAAAACAGCATACTTTTAGGTGGTTCCCACGAGCGCCGCTAGCTCTCTGAGTCTGCAATATTGCGAGCCCATCGACCGTCTAGAGTTCGACCGACAGCGATCGAGTGGGGCCCTGCTGCGCGGATCGTTGCTCGCACTGCTCGATACCATTGTGGCTGATCAGAACATGACCGATGGCCACAAACGAAAACGATTGGATGCCGTAAGGGGAATTTACATTTAAGTTTTGTACAATAATCAGTTTTGTCATACTTTGTCTTTCTTGTGGTCTTACACTTACTTGTGTTTCAGAATATAGGCCAAGAACAAACCTTTTGAACTGATGTAATTAATGGACTGATTATTTTGGTTTATATTTTTTGTGGCCATGAAGCCAAAATCTTGTTCGTGCAAAAAATTGTGGCTTTTAGTCTGCCTGTATTGGTTCTGTGCTTATCGTGCCTTATTTTGAGTTGACAAAGACTATAATATTAAGATGATTATGAACTGGGCTTTAATCAAATTATGGGAAGACGAAAAGCTAAACTTTTTTTGCGTCAGAAGCGTCGGAGAGTTTTCGGAACTTTTCTTGTTTAGTAAACAAGTCACGATACAACAGTTTTGTTTTTGCTATATATTTTGTGTTTAATTAATATTGTGCAATATGCTACTGTAGAAGTTTGATTTTGTTTTCATTATAGTATCAGTGTAATCGAATTTTGCTCGGTGCGTAATTCCAATAAATAATTCTTCCAATATTCTAATTTTATATTATTTTTCAGTTTCGAAAATCTCACCCGGAAGTATTCTGCGAGCGCTTTCCGACCGAAGATTCTCTGAAGGCCTTGTTTCCGCGAAAACCACGCCTACGCGATCCTTTGAGCAATCTCAGGAAATTACTTTAATCAAACAGTATTCGTATTTTTAGTATCTCAAAATTCGCAAGTTTTATGTTGTAATATTGTTGGATTGGTTTGGTATTAACTGATAGCAGTGATGTGCACAAGTTTAATATACCAGGGGTTTCAATCCCGATTGGAGGTTTTGTTGGGATTTGTTTTTTCAAAAGTGGGTCAAAAACTCAAAAGTGACTGGTCCACCACCCTGCAGAGGCCATTATTTTATAATTTTTTAAAAAAATATAACTTTAAAGGAACGTAGTAGCCGTGATAATATACTGGTATTTTGAAATTGATCAAGTTTTTTCGAGAGACTTCACAATTCGCCTAAAACTTTGGAGGAAGGTTTTGTTTCGATTTTAATAATGTTTAAGTCGTGGGTTGCGTTTATTAAGCTGTTTCAGTGCTGTCCATAAAATTGTGACCTTTCGATTAAATCAGGGTAGGCGCGATAGCGCCTAACCCTAGAATAGGAACGACACTCCACATTGCGACATTTTAAAATGAATTTTTTTAATAACTAAAAATTTATGCAAGCAAATCGGTTTTAATTTGGTGTGTGCACGTGCCTGGGGGACGGCTATATGCTGGCTAAATTTCAGCCAAATCCGTTGAGTATTTCTTGAGATATGAAAAATCGCCTCCCGCAAACTCGGATTTTTCCGTCTTTTTTCCCCGACGCATAACTCAAGAAATCCCTCTTGGCGAGGCACTTTTTTGTGTTTTTTACATTTGTTCTGATTGGGAATAGTGTCATTAACAAAATGTGTTCTAGGCTTTTGCCGTTTTGGCTCTGCTGGGAGGGGGGAAACCCCTTTTTTGGGCCTCGAAAAATGGCAAAGTCAAAAATTCAATGGCGTCAGCTTTTGAGAAGTCACGCAAACAGCCCAAGTCTGATCTCTTGCATGCATGGTAGTGTAGTGGGGTTGTAGTGCGTCTCCCCTTTTGGAGTCGATCGTGTCACTGTAGGCCTAGGGAGGGGGTCCGGAAGGTAATTTACGTGTATTAGGGGTGTAGGCTACCCACGGGCACTACAGCCAAAACCGTTATAGATGGAGGTCTGTTGTTTTGTATGCGAATATAAATCCCTATACTGTGCATTTCAGCGTGCTATTAGTTTTGTTGTCAGATTTACCTAGTAGCCAGAACTGGTGCATCCCCCTCTGACACCCTTGAAAACATGGTTTTTCATGACTTTGTCAATGTATAACGCTTTTATGGATAGCCGCTCGTTCTGTAATGTTATTGCAACACAATATATAGACGCAGGGGTGTCCGTTTCAATTGTTTGCTCAGCGTCGTGTGTGCTGTTTCATTTTGGCACCCCTGGCAAAGTGCCAGAATGGCCAATTTGACCAAATTTTTGACTTTTGTCAAATTTGATGAAAAACTGTTACAAAGTTGAATTTGAGGTACTGAACGCAAATATTACGTTATTTTCACGAAAATATTACGTATTAACCCAAACTAGTGCTTAGTGGTCAAATACTGTTATAGTGTGTATTAGCAGGCAATATGGAGGTAGTGCAGCATAAACAGTTATAGATGGAGGTATGTCGTTTTGTATGCGAATATAAACACCTATACCTACTGTGATTTCAGCGAGCTATTAGTTTTGGTGTCAGGTTTACCTAGTAGTCAGAACTGGTGCACCGCATGTGGTACCGTTGAAAAGATGTTTCATATTTTCTCAATGTATATAACGCTTTTATGAATAACCTCTCGTTCTGTATTTCTATTGCATCTTAATACATAGGCGCGGGAGTGTCAGTTGATGTTGTTTGGTCCGCGTGGTGTGCACTGTTCCACGTTGGCAGCCCTGGCAAAGTGCCAGAATGGTCAATTTGACCAAATTTTTGAATACTTTAAATTTTTTTGAAAATCAGTGAAAAAGGTTAATTTGAGTTGCCGAACACGAATATAACGTCACTTTGACCAAAATTAATGTATATATTTATTATTAACCCAAAATAATGACATACGAACAGGCCAATTGTGTACTGTTTGTGGCTTTGTAGAAATAGGTAGGTAGTGCAGCATACACATGCGCGACTATCACTTTTCAGAATGTTTTATTTTTATAGAAATATACAATTCAAGTGTCAGCTTTACTGTCGTCAAGTAAAATGGCTGTAGCGGAAAAAGAAATAGGATTATTATAAAAATGCCCTTTCACCAAGGGCAGCAGTTTGGGTAGAATAGGAAAGTTGGGTGATCTATAGCGGAAAAATGCTAATAAGCTTGTCAAACACCCGGGACAAGTTTTGCAGCCGAATAGGGAAATTCAGCTTGCTAAATGAAGCGGACAAGAGTTGCGTCAGAATAGCAGTCGCCCTGCGACACGTTAATGCTTTCTGCACCCTAGTCGCGCGAATTAATCAGCCATTATCATCATCTGCACTGTTGCCGGAAAAGTGTCATGTACTTCATTGGTTCTTGATGTTATTTCCTAGGCAAGCTAGTCCACAACAATTAATCATTGTTCATGCATAATATATGTAATAATCCATCCATCGCCATTCATTTTTTATTGTTACGTATGTAAATGTAGTTTAAGCTGTAAGTTGAAACACGCCATTACTCATTTGTAATTTTTGGGAAAGATGTCTATAAAAAACAAAAATAGATTGCGTATGGAGAAATTGAAAATAAATCTGTATAATCTATACACCTAAGTCCTGAATGTTAGTAAGCGTCAAAAATGTTTTTCCTAATTATTCGCGCGAATAGGGTGCAGAAAGCACTAACGTGTCACAGGGCGACTGCTATTCTGACGCAACTCTTGTCCGCTTCATTTAGCAAGCTGAATTTCCCTATTCGGCTGCAAAACTTGTCCCGGGTGTTTGACAAGCTTATTAGCATTTTTCCGCTATAGATCAGCCAACTTTCCTATTCTATCCACACTGCTGCCCTTGGTGAAAGGGCATTTTTATAATAATATGAAAATTCTTTCTGTACTGTTCTTGTTCTTACCCAGGGTAGATTTTTGTTGATTTTATACATACTTTATATTGGTTTCTCATTTATGTAGGTGAAGTAAGCTTTAGGTAGTTTCATAGTCTGTTACGTTTGATTTTGTTTTTTTTTGTATTTTTTTATTTTGGGAGTCGATATGTATGTTTAAGATGAAAGGTATGTATTCGTTTTGCTCTAATAGTATGTTATTTCTTTTTCATGTTTCACTGTCTAAAAGCATACATTTTTGGTTGACACTTGAAACTTATTTTTACGAAGAATTTTTCAAGCATTATTCTTAAGCTTTTTAGACTAAAGTTACTATGTCATTTGTTAGAAAAATATGGGTCAATTTAACTGCTATTTGTAAACCAGGGCTAATTAGAGTCGTGCATGTACCGGGTTTAAAATTTTTGGGGACCCACTCCTCTCTTATTAAATGACAAAGTTTGCTAGATTTTCAGAAAAAGTGCCATTTTTACCCTTTTTTGCTCCGGTTTTTGTGAATTTTGTTCCTGGATTTTCTGATTTTGGCGTGGGCCCCCCTTCCACCTTTCCCCCTCTTGCATGTATTGGATGTTTAGACTTAGAGTCATGTTTGTTTAGTCGGTATAAGTATGAAATACTAATTTCAACTATAAGTAAAGCAAGAAGTAAAGTGTTGTCGGTAATTTTTTTATACCAACGCACGTACATAAGCTGTAGGCAGAACCATAATATATGTATGAGGGGGGGGGGGGGCCGGCCCCCCCCAAAAGAAAGGGGCGGGCCCGGCCCCTTCGGCCAGGATTAAGTAAAAAGGCACTTTTTGGAAAAATTTCACAAAATTTTGCATAAGGTAGGGTATTTTTGGTCGATCAGTTCGGGGGAGGGTTCCCAAAATTTGGCCGGAGAGGGTCCCCAAAACTTTAACCCGTTATATGTGTGGTAGAACCAAAGGTATATCTGACTACTGTTTTCATAGTGCAATTACGTTTTTCTGTATATGTATCATATAGCAGGCGGGGAAAATAAAACCCGCATTTTCATATTTCGTCATGTAGCTCATAGACTATACGTTTTCACGGGAAACCAAAAAAATCTGTCGTAGGCCTAACCTTGCTCTAAACGATGGGACCGGTTTCATTTCGCTATCTCTTACCGTTTTTTGGCGGGAAGCCAAAAACTTGCCGGGGAAAAAAAACCCATTTGGGGGAAAAAAAACCCATGTGGGGGAAAAAAAACCCACCCCATAAATCACCCGAAAAGTGTGTTAGCGGTAGTTTTTCAACGCTATGGCAGGTATTCGGAGTAGTAGAGGCCACTGATGCCAAAACTATACGCAGATTTGCTATGGGGCCTCAGATACACAAGTTTGAAAACTGCCCTTCGCAGCCCATTATAAAATTTTGAATTTTCAGATTTGAAAACAAAACACCTTAATTTCGCTTGAAAACGTTGAAAACAACTAAAAAGTTGCGATAACGCTTCAAATGCACGCAAAATATGCACTTTATGGCTACATTTTACGCCATCGACCCTAGGTGGGGGGTACCGTCAGTGGGTGTGACTGGTCGTGACAGCCATATTTTAATTTTATTCGGTTATTCGGTGTTTAAACAAGAGAAATTAACAGATTATAATTAAAAACATACAAAAAACTGGCAATAGTAGCAGAGAATACTACTTGCCGCTGCAAAAGGACCTCAAAATGACAAAGTCCGACTATTAGGCCCGTATTCCAGAATTCGATCAAGAACGTGTCAGTTTGCGCATTTGTGATAATAATAAACGTCTTTTTGCACTACCATGAGTCTTCTGGGGTAGCTACTAGGTTTTTCGACGTCACCAGAACATTTTCAAAAAGTGGGTTTTTTTTCCCCCACATGGGTTTTTTTTACCCCGTCTAATTTCGGTCACGCCCCCCCTCGTACGAAAGAAGGAGGGACCTGCCACTGCGGTCATGAATAGAGGAAGGGTAGTCCTCTGTGAAAGTGTTTTTACATTTGAGCTCGCATCTCTTAGTTCTGAGAAATGAGACTCCAAATTTCACCTCCCTTGGAGCCATGTCAGGTCAAAAATGGGGGGGGGTCCAATTTTTGACTTATAAAAAATACCAGCGAGACCCCTTTTGGATACCGCTTATATACGTTTGCCTACAGGGACTGTACTATACGCTGGCACATTTTTAGACCTGTACCACGTACCCAAGTTCCGGAACTGGGGTGGGTTTTTTTTCCCCCAAAAAATGGGGTGGGTTTTTTTTTCCCCGCCTGCTATACTCGCAATTTGTTATTATGGCTTATACGCTAGCTGTTAGCGCATTAAATAATATGGACTAAAGTCTGACCAAAAAATGCTGGACCCTGAGACAAAAAGAAACACTCGATTTCATTTCGAAAAGAACGAACTGCGAACATCAAAAGTGCAGCAAGTAGTCACAAAAATCACGCCACCTGTTTTGTCTCAGGGTTCGGCATTTCTGCCCAGACTTTAGTTTTACGCCCGTTTCGCACTATCCAGAAATGACAAAATAAACAATAAAAATAGATATTGTAATGTTATTTGTGCTTAGTGCGAACGGTGCCTAGTCGAGGGTTTTTTCTTCAGGCCGCATTGCTGAAATGTTTTTTGTTTACTTTAGTCGCCTTTGAAATTCAAGCTCAGGTCTGTCTCTAAAATAGCTCAGTCACATTTTTTTGAAAAACGTTGTCTGCTTATTTTCGATCCATCAACCAGAGGATTACAAAATCAGTGCTCAGTCATTGCTGCATTACGAAAAATGGTTTCTTTTGATGAAAACAATTCAGCTTAAATATTATCGGTGCTTTGCTTAAAATGTTTCCATCCGTTTACACTTTACTAGAAACTTGAGTTGTTATTTTAGTTATCGTTCGGGCTGTTTATATTATCCTATTAATTCCTTTTTTTTTATTTTATTACGTAGATGATGGTTGATAGTTTTTTAACTTGCAAATACTTTTTGTAATTCGGCTGGGATATTTAGTCCTTTTTTATATTCAACAGAATGATTAATATTGTATTTCACATGTATACTATACTACAGACAGGTATAAATACACAAAAGTGTACAGGAGGCAATGACTGCATATTGACTTTTAAAATGGAGTTTACTGTAAATTTATTATGACGTCATTTTAAAGATTAAAATTTTTGTCAAGCCGATTGTAGTATAATTTAGTTTTACTCCATTTTAATAGATCACTTTAAGGTGGTAGTTCTAAATGTAAAGGTTTTCTGTTGCTTAACACTATTACATTGATTTTGAGTCAAGGATAAAACTGCCACCTTAAATAGGGTTTGTATAATATATTTTCTACTAAATTACAAAACTAATAATATTATGTACAGCATATCACAGCCTTACATGGTTTGGTGCTGGAGTTTTCAAAAAAAGCTACTCAGACACTTGGACGATTTTTTGTCAAACTTTGCTTTTGCAATCGAATATTTTTCTTTTTTAGCTATTTAGATTGAGTAAAAAATTCATGTACTGACTACTGAGTAGCTGTTTTGAAATTATTATCACTTTGAATTTGTTTGTTACTTACTTACTTATGTATATACCGGTTTTTGTAGCTATTTAAACGAAAGTATTGGATGTTAATTATTTTTTTCTTTTTTTACAAGTTTCTGAGCGGATGAAGGCATGAAGCCATGTTTTTTGAAACCTGTTTTAAAGTAACAAACAAAGTTCACTGTGGCATTTAATATTATGTAGGTATAGTTTAATAAAAATAAATAATGTATTATTTTATGCATAATAATAATGTACTAACAGGTGCGCGTGCTGTATATTTAACAATACCTCGCTTTAAATTTATGTTAATTAAAAAACTTCAGTGTGGTATCTTCTCGATTTGAAATGTTGGTTGACTAAATTTAAGCGAGTTACATGTAAAGAAACGACAAGTATGTTACTTGTATAATAATAATAACCATTGATATGTATTGATCTATTTTTAATTTGTGAATTTTTATATCACATCTATGTATCAATAAAATGCCTTTTGCTTCAATATGACTTTAATAGTGATTCATATATATACTTCGCATTTAATTTAAACGTTTCATTTAGAAAATTTCAGGAGGGAACTCAAAACTGATGTTTCAATTTTTGGTAATAAGGTTTGAGGTGAGCCTTTTTTGGCCAGACTAAATAATTGATCAGTAATAAACGTAATTTCTAGCATTTTTTAAAACTTATTTCTGAAATTGAGAACTCGTTTATTTTATCATTTTTTTATTGTTAAATACTAAATAGTGAGAACAGGCCCCAGAACTTATTCACAAATTTAGCTCATTCGCATTAGATTAACTTTACTATGCATTAAGCTCAACATTTTTCCATCGCATATTTTTCTATTATATACGGAAGTTAGAAACGCGCCTTTTGCGCAAATGTGGACAAAATAAAGTAATTCTACAAGTTATAGCTGACTTCGAACATTTTCATTTTAGCTTCCTGCAAAAATTATTACAGTAACAATTTACACGAACTATGTAACTGGAAATATAATATTTACAGTAGTCTGTGTACACGCATAAGGCACACTGAGGCTACAAGAAAACGCAAATTACACAAAGCCACAAACAACAAGACATTTATGTACATTAACTCAATACTTGTACAAACAAGTATAAGGGTCGATTCATACAACGTTCAGCCGGCAAGATTACAAAAATCACCGAAAAGGATACACGAATCCGTTTTTTGCAGGCTTTCACTATTTTTCCTACGCAGCCAATTTTAAGTATGAATCAACCCTTATACAAACGGTTGGATTATGGCGGATTAGTCTTAAATTTATTTTGTTATACCTTTCCATCGTTACTTACTAGGGATGTTGCGAATGTCACTTTTTTGACATCCGCGGACGCAGATGCGGATGTCGACTTCTGACATCCGCGCGGATGTGGATCTTTTTAGAATACGCTCTAGACAAGTTATGAGATAAATTTTTCACCAACTATATAAAAGTGCATACGTGTATAAGGGGGGGATGCGGGGAACCCCACCCTCCCAAAATCGAGGGGCGGTCCCCCAAATTTGGGCAAAATTTAGTAAAAAAGGCACTTTTTGGGAAAAATTTCACAAAATTTTACACACTGTTTTTGTTATTGGTGCATATTCTTCAAATTTCAAAGTTTCAAAATGCTAAATCTACTATATAAATCCTGCGAGGTTAACAACTAATAAGTGATAGTTTTTTTTTTCATAACTCCCACCTTTAGGGTGGATTTCACGAAGGTGGTTTTACTAAACCATGGTTTTACGTACGTGTTTGTATGATTTGCACATAAATTCATTACGAAATATCGCCTGATTCGTTACAAATTTCGTAAATTTTCTTAAACCATGGTTTTAGCACAGTTGAAATTGGAAACCAGCAGCACAGCAGGTCTCTGTTTCGCTGAAATTTCAGCTGCGCTAAAACCATGGTTTAAGAAAATCTACGAAATTCGTAACGAAGCACGCTAGATTTCGTAATGAAATTATGTGCAATTCATATAAAAACGTACGTAAAACCATGGTTTAGTAAAACCACCTTTGTGAAATCCACCCTTAGGGTTTAAGGTCGATATAACCTTCTTCACCCGGTATAATAAGTGATAGTAATTGATCACCATCCTAGCAGACAGGTTTCTCAATAATGCAGAACTGAGTTCTATTATGCGACAGTATAATTCATTTTGTGAACTGTACAAAAAACTTTCCAAAAAAATGCAAATTTTTACCCACAATGAGGATAAAAATCATGAAGATGAAGTTTCAGTATACTGCTGTAAGAGCTTAAATTTGTGTATACATGCATAATAAACAGAAATTGCCGCCTAATTGTCGACATTTTTGTGACATCTACCGAATCTGCAACATCCGCACATCCGCATAAAATTTTTGCAGTTGCGGATACGGATGTCAAAAAGTTGCGGATCATCCGCGGATGTGTTTGCGGATGCGGATATCCGCGACATCCCTATTACCAAGAGTACATAATAGCTTATCACTCTATATAGAAGAACAGTGAGACACTCTCCAGCCTGCCTGTGTTCCAGCACAGGCAGATGCGCTGGTCGTTTTCAGTGTACATGTTGACATTCTATGCAACATGTGGCTGACCAATCAGCGCGTAGGTTCCCTGCGTAACACACTTTAGTATATAATTGCTGATGCGTTGATAAGCATTAAGATAGGGATAAAAGCTCAATAACTCATTATTTATTCATAGTCTGCTTGCAAAAACATTAAAAAAAGGTTTGCAAATACCTCTAGGGATATTTTGGCAAAGTTTCAGCGAAATTGATTGAGAAACTTATGAGATATAAACTTTTCTGAATTTCTTCAAAGTTTATCAATCAATTTCGCTGAAAGTTTGCCAAAATATCCCCAAAGGTATTTGCAAACCTTTTTTAATGTTTTTACAAGCAGACTATGAATAAATAATGAGTTATTAACCTTTATCCTTATCCCGTTTTATGATTGGAGCACGTGCACAGGCGTCTGCCAATCAGAGAATAGAAGCTCGCTTCTGATTGGCCAGTCACATGTTGCATAGAATGTCAACATGTAGCATGAAAAGGACCAGCGCATCTGCCTGTGCTAGAACACAGGCCGGCTGGAGAGTGTCTCACTCTTCTTCTATATAGAGTGAGACGCTATTATGTACTCTTGCTATTACTTTACTTTCAGAACTACCAATAAATTTATTGTATGTCTTGCACTAGTACCATCTCAGAGCATTCTGATTATGTTTCAGCTCATGAGGATACCTCAGGGTATCAATGATAAACCGCTGACCTATAACCAGTCACATTGATTAATCAACCATTAGTGCAAAGTTGAACAAATAAGATAAGAAAGGGTTAGGGGATAAAGCAGCGTATTTTCGAAGTAGCAAGCTAAAAATTGGCCAATTTACGTACGCCATACAGTGTTACAACAGAAAAGACAATATATAATTAATTAAATCCATGCCCTAAGATACCTATAATACAATCAATTCAAAGTTCGCTTCCCATCCAAATCATAGCAGCGATTTTGGCATCCGTAATGGGTTGGCCACCATTTGAGTTGCATAATTAGCAGAGAGACAAAATATTGATCTTTCTCATCACTATAAATCCAGCGCAACCGATGGGGTCACAGAGGTTGTCGTGGTTCAGTTCATCCCGTGAAGAGGTTGCAATTATATTTGAACTGAAATGGACCTGATTTTAGTGGATTAGTTAAAATTATTTAAAAAGTTGGTAGTATTAATTGATTGAAACTGGCTTTAGTCGGTTTCTGATTTAATAACCGTGAGCTACAATAATCCAGTAGGATTTTCAAAATTCTTAACAAAATTGAAAAGTCAAGAACAATACCTAAAACTTTCAGGGCTCGCTACTTCGCGAATTCGATATTACACTAAAATTTTCGAACAGTACTGCGATCTGAGTGTGTGTTTCTAGTGCGTCTTGATTCTGCGGACTGCGGAGACTGAGACTTTGAACAAGACTTTTTGTCAGTATTCGCACCAGTTCAGATGTACCAAAATCGAAACGTCTATTCACTATTCAATCATCGGAAACGGCCTTAAGGACAATTGGTATGAAGCACACCTCGGAAATAAACACCTCCGAGGTTTATGCACACCTAAAATTTTTTGTCAGTAGTTTTTCTTTCTAATTTCGGATCACGCAGAGACAAGACTCAAACGTCAAAATTTGTCGTCAGTATTAGTGTACTGTTCGACGATAACGGTTTACGTAATTTTACGCATACAATTTTAGATTATGTACATACCTCTGAATCAAATTATTATGACATTTTTAATCTTTGGTCATGCAAATTTGCACAAACTTTAAAATAATGTTGTCTGTACATACATACCAGTCTCTCTTAAGAAAGAACAGTTAATAAAGAACACCAGTGTTTTCCGAATTCTTCAACCGACTATATCACAAACGCTCACGCGCTGTTGTGTCTCTACAGTACACAGTACACATGTGACACACAACAGAAATTATTTTGCTTGTCTGAAGATTTCGATCGATAAATGAAATCGATCGTATACCTTCTATTCTCGTTTCTAATGCACAGACAGTATATATACACGCGCACACATTCACACACACGTAAACACACCCACAAAATGTACATGCTACGCGCGCTCTCCGCCAGGTCAGTGCAGTAGGCTTTAGTGATGCACTGAAACTGAGCATGATTTACATGCATTTTCAGTTTCAGTGCATCAACTGAAATTAGTATGCACGGCCGCTGAGGCGGCCGCGCAAAAATGTCTTTCCAAAACCTACGGATTAAATGGACTTAACTTCTAGCGCGCTGCTTTTTAATCAGACGAAACGGACTTAGCTATGAACGCTAATGTGAAGCGTGCATGTTAAGTCCGTTTAGGCCAGTGGTGGAATGGGGTCAGACTAAAATGGGGTCAGCCGCTGACTTATTTTAACTCGTTTAGTCCGTTTAACCCGATTTGCCATTCCTAAACCTCGGACTAATTCCAGTCCGTTTAATCCGGTAAAAGAATAGGCCCTTAGTTTAGTCTCACCTTTTGTATCACGATCCAGCCTTCCTGTAAGTAAGTACCACGAAGCAAACTTTCAAACCTAAACCTAAATCACCAGGCATCAGGTTCAACAAACTTGGTCTGGCTGTCTGGTTGGTAACTCCTGGTAACCCAAAGTGGTACCTGATGCTTTATTTATGCAGATGAGACTACGGGTGATTATATTCTAAGTTAGACTGCAGCAACAAAGGCTTGGTAAATTGGCTATTGAGCGAGAAACATTTACTTAATGACTTCTGAATAGCTTTCTGGCACTTTTAGTAAAGCCCAGTTCATACTTGCTCGTAACCGGAAGAAATAATTATTTAATAGTACTGTAAGCATGTGCAATAAAACCATAAACAATCGTATGTTTTGTAGTTTACTATAAGTCTAACCGAAAATTGCTTAACCTGAGGGTGGATTTCGCATAGGTGGTTTCGCTAACCCTAATCTCTACGTAGGTACGTTATACGGGTGTGACTGGCCTACATAACAAAAATCGGGGAGGAGGGAACGGTCGAAAATTTTGCGTCGTTGGTGAAACTTTTACTAACACGCTTACGGACGAATATTGACTACAACGGACAATACGGAGTTCATATGAAGCTGACTAAGATGTACTAATTACTAAAGTTTGATAGGTATGTTAGGTATTGTCAAAATACAAGAATCTTACATAGACAACATATGGTTTTGTATTTTATTGTGTAAAAACAAATTAAATAACAGACTGCAATGTAACATATAATCATAAAAAGTTCAAGTTCAAGTAGGTTATGAAATAATTTTCTGTATATTTTTAGAAAAGATACATACTATAAAAAGATACTGAATTCGAGTAATTCACATGCTCATGTATCGTTCACACTTTCACAGTAAGTGAGATAGCATTGGTTAGGGTCAAACTTCGCGAAATAAGTCAAAAGTAAGGCACAATTCATACTTACAGCCGTCTGTCCTCCAGCCGGTAAGGGTCGATTCATAATTACAGCTTTACCTACAGCCGGCAAAACTACGAAATATATAATATATTATATATAATATTAATATATAATAATATAATATATGCTCGACAAAACAGCTGTAAGTATGAATCGACCCATATACAAAAAACATGTCAGCAATCCATGAAATAGGATAGGCTGTTTTTGTAATTTTGCCAGATGACACGAATTACAAGTTGTGAGTATAAATCGACCGTTAGACTGATTGCGAAAACATAATTTACACAAAATAAAATTAAATTCACAAGTATGACTCAAATAATGGCAAACGTGGAATGATTTGAATGTCAATAGATCGATAAATTTAATTTAATCCGATTATAGCGATTAGCTGGATTAATCACAATTCAGCTGGATCGTGTTTCTTGAGCTGGTTTCCGTAATGGGTTGCTTGGCTTCCCACAAACACGTCGAAATGATCCAAAACTTCGTCGTAGGTTAAGTTTTTGTTCTAAAAATAAAAAATTGTAGCTGACATTAATACTAATATAAATTTAAAACATAGATTAACGTTGAGTATTTTTTGAATATAATTTTTTTAATTATACATAGCCAGCTTTTATACACCTTTGCAAGCTTATAGTAACCTTATTAACGTTATACAAAATTATCAATTGTGTTAACGTACATAGCAGCTTGACCTAGCGTTAAAACAAAGTTATTCCGAGTTTCAAAGTTCAAAAAAAGGCTCCACTCGCGTCGACGTCGAGTATGCTAACCACTACACCATGACCATAGCCACATACCTAGTCCCAATTGCAGAGATTTCAACCACAGTTGAAACTGTTGGAATTTTATAAATAGTGAAATGGTGTGATTTTAGCAAAGAAAAATTTTAATTTCATTTGTGATTATATAAAGAAAAGTCCGTTGGGATGAACGGCCGTTGAAAAGAAAGGCCGTTGAAATTTCAACGCCTTTCAACGGCCTTGGAAATCTTTATAGGGGTCAAGGTTTTGGACTACGACTTGTACAACTCTATCGGTTGTGATAAACACCTTGTCAGTATCAGCCAACTCGATCAGATGCAATGCTTCGATGCCAGCGTGGTCGTACTGGAGCGGATACATCCAGTTGCCCACTTCGTCCGCATTCAAAACTCCGTCCTTGTCCTTGTCTCGATGAGTCAGGAAAGTGTTTCGCTCGTGAATCATCCATTCCGGTTCATTTCCCTCCTTTAGCTCTTCTTCCGTTGGCCAGTAGACATCGGCTAAAATTTGGCGTAATACCTATTAGGCTCGATTCATACTTGCAGTCGTATGTCCGTTCAGCCGGAAAAATACTAAATGATCACGTCACAGGGTGATCTGAATTATACACAGTTAGTGGCGTAATATTTTTGTTACCGGCTGAATGGAGATTATAAATCTACCTACACTGATATATAGGTAATTCAAAGTTTTATCCATCATTTTTTCTCAAATTAAGTAAATTTCCTTCAATTAACTTCAATTTTACCATTTTTATGTTCAAAACGGCCTTTTGCAGATTAAAACGTTCAACTTCATCAAAGCTAGTTTTGATTTGATGCACTTTCCTCTTAAAAAAACCTTAGTGATAACAGTTTTAGTCAGTTTAGAATAAGAAATATTAAAGAGGTACTAACTAACCCACAAATTCTTTGAAATCGATTTTCCCATCTTTATTGGCGTCCATTTTTTCAATGGCTTCCTAAAATATTAATACAGTATAAGAAAACTCTAGCACATACATAGTTTTTCTTTTTTTTATAAGTTAGTTCTTTACCTATTGAATCACGTGTTTCGTTTTGTGTGGGGGTCCAAACATTTTTCATACTTCGGTCATCAGATGCTAATTAGCGGGATAAAGGTCCTAAGTCCGTAATATACACTTGAAAGCTGGGCTTACAGACAACTCCGTGTGCAAAAGTGAAGAACCGGCTTAAGGGGGTAGTGTCGCGAAAGCAGTTTTGCTCATAGGCTGTGAAAATAGAACTTTTTGTTTTGAAGTAGTACATGCAATGAGATGCTAGTCCAACGCTGTATGGTATCAAATAATTACTGCCAGACATCACACTATCAATATTGACAAATATCTTGGACCAATCGTCATTAGTAAGCCAGACATCACACAATAGGGACATAAAAGTTCGAAAAATCAAGCCAGATATCAGATTGGCCAGCTTGTGAAGTACACATCATGTGTGGACGCACAATTTTTTGCGACAAATAAGAAAAAAGAAAATTGAAGGTTCGTTTTTCTTCTGATTTGAAAATAAGCGTCTAGATTTTCCACAATTTATCATTATTGCTGTTACTATTTTACGGTTTAAATACACCTTCACAGTTCAAACTAGTATTACTCCACAGCCGCTACAGTAATCTGCACTAAATTTTGTGTGCATAAACTACAACATATGTGCTATTAGTCTGTGTAAAAAAACTAAACAGAAAAAATGATAAATGTGACTAAAAAATAGAATGTGAATAGGTTTTTTTCGTCATTTTTCCGACTTTGAGACATTATTGCAAACTATATGCTGCACCAATTTTGCTGAAACTTGGCAAAATAATTTGCATTTTGATAGATTTTTAAAATATAGAAATAACAATTTCTAACATTTTACTGAACAAGTTTTACAGTCGCGCAAAATCGACTGCTTTCGCGACACTACCCCCTTAAAGGTTGAGTTCTAAATACATACCCGACCGTGGTACATACTTTTGCAGTCAAAATTTTGGGCT
Source organism: Trissonchulus sp. WLG1_4 (assembly GCA_030248245.1). Lineage (NCBI taxonomy): Eukaryota > Metazoa > Nematoda > Enoplea > Enoplida > Ironidae > Trissonchulus > Trissonchulus sp. WLG1_4. Next base: position 120,763 of record JASANF010008290.1, on the reverse strand, counting down.
TTAAGGCTCGAAATTTAAGGCTTTAATAATTACAGCCGAGAGGTCAAAATTACAAAATAACCACGCCACGAATAGTGTATAAGATCACAATGTGGCGTGATAATTTTGTAATTTTGCTGGTTGAACGGACCTACAGTACCGACCAGAATTACTTGCTACAGTTTCGAAGTCAGAGCGGAGTCGGAGTCATTTGAATCCGTAGTCAAAGTATATATTGTATTTTGACTCCGGAATCAAGTGACTCCGACTCCACTTTGACTCCGGAGTCTGTAGCAAGCAACTTGGTCGGTACTGTACTGTACGGCTGTAAGTATGAATCGACCCAAGTTTCATGAAGTCAAATCAAACGGAACCTCAATCAAGAGCGGCCGCATGACAAGACAATCCTCTGGGTGAATGAAACATTTCCACTCTTCCAAATCCATATAACCGTCGCCGTTCTGGTCAGCTTGTTTCCACCGTTTTTGGTCTTTCTTCATCATTTTGACGTAGTCCGGCAATAACTGGGGACTGTCGAAATCTGAAAAATCTATTGGATAGTATTCACAAATGACTAAGCTATGTTACTAAATAGTATCTTCATTTGGCTTCTCTTCTCACAAGGCTACCGTATGCACATGTAAGTGTGCGTGTGCGTTTTCAAAAATATATACTCAATATTAGGCTAAGGTTTGAATTTAGGCTTAGGCTTAGGCTTAGGCTTAGTTTAGTAATTTGCATTTTATACGTTTACTTAGCCTTGCGTGTGCATAGCCTTGCACGAAGAAAAACTACGTAGTATTTACAGACTAACGATTGATGACTAAGCTTGATTGATTAGTAATAATATGATTGGTTGCTATTCACATTGTTTGTGGATTTAGATTTAAATTATCTACTCAAATCCACTAAATCTAGCTTTGAATAAGGTCGTCTGTTACTTCTAGTTTCGTTGCGAATTTCGTACCGTCCTGTCCAGTAACGGACTTGAAGTATTTGTTCCACGCGAGTTTATCGTTTTCCCGGTGCTTCGCGTGGAACCCCCAGGTTCTCTCGACGTCTTCGGCCACGTATTTCTTAGCCATTCGGTCGATGTGAATCTTAAGTTCTTCGTGTGTCAAAATGGTGTCGTTGTCTTTGTCAATTTTGGGTAGCATTTTCCTGAAATAAAAAAAACTTAAGTGACTTTACTTAATAAGTTTGTCTAATCTTTCAGAATTAATTTGAAGTCGAGTTAAAAAGAATGATACTAAACATAATACTTTTTGTTCCTTCTAGAGAAGGAACTATTGTTTTGAAACTAACTGCACATAGCGTTTAACGCTGCTGAGCAGGCTTCATAGCTAGTATGTTTTACGTGTATTTTCAGCTTGGGAGCTGGCTGCTGATTTTTGTCTGCGTATATGCAGAAAAATCAATAATCGATGTACACTGCTGTAACAGTGTACTTTTTACGCGGCGGCCTCAGCCGCCGCGTATATACTATATTGCAATCGTCTTCTATGATTGCATGCAGTTCTACTGTAAAACAAGAGGCAGGTCATGAAAAAGCACTGTTTGTGTGGGCGTGTGTATGATTCTATGCACGTAGCTAGCTATATATTACGTACTGAGCGATATAAGAGTGTTGATAGTTGATTTGCAAGACAGTTTGTGCGAGCGTGTGTCAGACCATACATAACGTGTACGTCCACAAGCAAGTAATCTCATTGAACAGTGATGCAATGAAACCTGATTGGACAATGTTTCGTAGATTTACATATCAATGTGTTGGAGCCAAGAGATGTCAGACTTTAGATGGCGTTTCCAACTAGTGATGTTGGTTGGATCGACAATAAAATTCCGTGTCTGCAATCTGGATCGGTAAAAAATTTTATTTTCTGTACCCAAAAATTTCAAAATTTACCGTGTTGTATAATTTCACAATCTTTTCTAGCCATCAATCCAATGCACAAGTCTAACTATGTACTACTCCAATTAATCAAATATTGGCTTTTTATAGTGGCAGAAGTATATAGTTTATACATCTCCAAGTGAAGTGGAGGTTTCTCATCATTGAAGTCGCGTGAACACACGTACTGAAATGTTTCTAGACATCTGTGATCGTAATGTTTGCACACAAAAACAATTTCGCAACAATGTTTTAGTTAACACAAGCGTTACCTTTTTGCAAATTAATTAAATTAAATCTAAATTTCCCTTCGAAATTAGGTTTCTTTTCTTCGACCAACCAGGCACCTCATTTTCTAAAACTTTTATGCCTTTACCATCAAGCGTTCACCCTCTTACAGCCCTTGAAAAATGGCAACATTTGTGAAAGTTAGCGCTAGCATTTGCTGGCTAGTAGCTATAACTGAGGGCAGATTCCTTCACCAAATTATATAAAAGGTTAAATTTATTCTGACTAAGCGGTTAAATATTTAAGCTTATAAATTGTATTCCGAAACCTCCGGACAAAACGGATTTTACGGACTAAAAGATTTTACTAATTTACTAAACGGTCTAAACTAATGTTAAGCGTGCATGTTGAGTCCAGTGGTGGTTTTGGAATGGAGTCAGACCAACATTAAGCCGCTGACTTATTTTAAGTTAGTTTAGTGCGTTTAACCAGATTTGCCATTCCTAAACCTCGGACTAGAATAAGTCAAGTCCCCTTAATCTGGTAAAGCAATGGGCTTAAGAGTTGTAATGTTTAGCTATAGATGTTGGCTTTGAACTATTTTGGTGCCGCGTTCTATATTCGAAGAATATCCTCAGCACTGTAAGAAAGTCGCAGAGAGCTCTATCTAAAATTAATTTAACTCTACTCGCAAAACGTGCTTGTTCAAACTCGGCACCGGGATGTTTCACCAGCAGTATATAAGAGCCATTAGAAAACACTGCTTATCGCTTCTTGTTCTTAGAGCTGATTTGCTCAGCTCAGATTAAAGTGTCACTTTTGAGCCAAATGGCTCGTGCAGCGGGATGCTTAACATCCTGCAGCACTTTTTTGTACGTACTACGTATTTAGATTAAGTAAGAATAGGAGCTAGAGTAAGATATATACGAAGTATAGCTTACTTTAGGTATGGAATAAAGAACCAATTCATTTAAACCTGAAAGGTAGACACCGGGGAAGGAACCTTGCCCCTTTTGGGGCCTACTTGTTTAGTGTGTATTGTTCTTAAACTGTAGTAGGAGCACATGGCACATGCTACATAGGTGGATACGTAATCTTTATATAATAGCCTACATACCTGGCTATATCATACACAATCGGCTTTTCTCATTTTCACAGTTTAGGTTAAAGTAGTTATGATTGTTGTGTTATTTCCAGTTAAAGTTAAAGTTAAAGTAATAAAGCTGCGGTGAGGCTCCTTTCTTCTTTTCAGTTAAAGTTGAAGTAAGACCCATAACTATTTCTGTCAAATTTATGACCACGGTGTCTCACTTGAGCCTGGCTTTACTCTCGTCGGGTGTGAGTTCACTGAATTCCTTGGCCCCTTCGACCCCCAAAAACTGCTCGTGGTCGTAACGCGAATCGTGGGAGCCGTCCGCGTGCTGGTGACCCATCTGCGATTTCACGTCCTGAAATGGTAGTCTAGGGGTAGGATGCGCTGCAAAGCGAACGTGGGGCGGTAGATCGTATCCCAGCCGACAGCCTTCCCAGCATTTGTTCTTGTGTGTATTTTTTATTTATTAGATTAAAGTAGTAGGTGTAAAAGATTGTATACATATTTGTGTCTTCTGAAAATTTTTCATATTTGAAGGTATATTTACAATACAGCTCAAAATTAACATCATATGACTCCGGAGTCAGCGTCACTGACTGCATTTTGGAGTCAGTGACTGCAGTCAACCTATTGACGTCACGGGTCCAATTTGACTTCCGCTAGTTTTGAAATTTATTACCTGACTCTGGAGTCGGAGTCAGTGACTTCGGAATCAGCATCACCTTAGTCACCACTGCTGATTTAGAAGTTTTGCTTGCTATACGTATGCGTGTAGACTTTAAATCAAAACAATTACAATTTATTTATACTACGCTATGGTTACTTAAGCTAGGTGATCCTACTTAAAAAGTGCGATACATTTAGCAGTCTGCTTCGCTATATACTATATAACAATTTATAAATTCTATTTTCCGATTGTTTGCTATATTAAATTATAGTATAATACCACTACAAAAATGGTGCATAAAATGAAAAAATAAAATAAATAATAAAAATAAAACCTGTTGGTAACTCGGTAGATGTTTTTTTTAAAACTACAGGCTTGTTGAAGTTTCATAAATTGGCGGAAAAAGATGCGTCGGGAAAAGCTTATTTATACAACCGCCAAGCTAAATAATGTTTCTTGTGACAAATTTTGGCGGGTCCGCGTTGTTATTAAACAGCACTATAATGTTTCAATAAAACGAAAATAAGTCAGTCAGATTAGCTGTTTTCAGAGAGTAGTAAGTAATCTGACTTTTATAATATGTCAGTTTCAAAATACCTGAAAAAGTCTTCAATGCGAAATGTCTTAATTTATTTCTCCTCTCACTAACCTCAATTTCTCCCTCTCATTTTGAAACAGTTGAAATAGTTTAGTTTGAAATATTTTGTTTAATGCTCAGTGCTTAATTTTGCATTATTTTTTTAATTATGCATTTTCTATTTTATGCTTTTCTTAATTTAGATTTGTTATTATCAGTTGATGAATTGATTTAATCATTTAATCTATACTGCTAAAACTGGCACAGAATAAATTACGGCCTTTTGACGGCGCCATTTTAAGAGGTGTCGTCGACGCGGAAAGGGGGGTAGAGGTGCTACATGATTTTTAAAGAAATTAATGATTCAGCCCAGGGTAGATCAAGTCTTATAATCACTGTACTGAACTGCTACTTCTAACTGACTTTTATCTCAACTTTTGCTAAATAATTTGATTAGCTTTTTTGAGATGTTTTTGTAGTATTTTTTTGCCGTAATGTCATTATCATTCTCTTTTAGCTAGATATAAAATGATGAATTTCAAACTTTAGTGTTTTTAATTCTTGGTTTTTATTTGATTTTACATACGTATGAATTGCAGAAATAACAACAAAATATCTTGTACTCTCTTAAGTAGGACCAGCTACACCTGGCACTAGGGCCAGTTACAACCTAAATAACCATAGCATAGTATAAACAAATTGTAGTTGTTTTTATTTAAAGTATCCTACACGCATACGTATAGCAAGCAAAACTTCAGAACCAGCAGTGGTGACTAAGGTGATGCTGATTCCGAAGTCACTGACTCCGACTCCGGAGTCAGGTAATAAAATTCAAAACTAGCGGAAGTAAAATTGGACCTGTGACGTCAATAGGATGACTGCAGTCACTGACTCCAAAATGCAGTTAGTGACGCTGACTCCGGAGTCATATGATGTTAATTTTGAGCTGTACTGTAGATATCTTTAAATATCCTTCAATGAAAGCTAATAAAAAACCGATATAACTAATTACGTATTATTTCAGCATAAATACGTAAAAACATTACTCAAATTCATCATACATACCAATATTCCGTTCAAGCAGCCTTTTGTGAAAAAAACCAATTCACAGTTATTTTTTGATAAAAAATGAACTTTTTACTAAACAATTTAACAACCCAGATTAAGCTTAATCCTAATAGATTAAGATTAATCCCAATGGTTTAAACTTACTGGTCCGTCATGAGCCCACGCAGTTTGCAGGCAAATAATTAAAGCGGCAATTTTAAGCATCTTTGGCACGTTTGCCCACACGATACGGACAAAAGTTGAACTAGCCGACGCAAAATGGGCAAAAAAATCACCCAAAAGTTCACAAGTTTACAACAAATTCACAGCAATAGACTAACTCTAGCGAAGTTTAAAACAGCCCGTCGAAGTCTCGAGAACTTTGCTCTGGATTTACAAAAGTGTGACCTTAATATGTTGGTCAAGACAGTCGTAGTAAATGCGTTGTATAATTATGTGTCGCGAAAATTCTAGACGCTGCAACAATTGATAGGTTAGGCTGCAGCAATTTGGTGTGATTGTAAAATAAGGATATTTTTCTAGAAACTGAATTGAACCTTACTCAGTCGATTGTTTTTAAACATTAGTATGTATTATGTAACACGTGTTTAAATTTTTTTAGAAAAAAATTGCATCAGACTAAAGTTAATTGATACCTCATAAAAATACTGAAAAGGTCTTCACTTTTCATCCTAGTTAAATTTGGCCTAATGTGTCCACCGCACCGCGTCCACCCATGTGTTTCACGAAACAATGGGGAAATGGCGTGGGGTGCCCCATGGTGCCGTATGATCCCATATGAGGTGGTCCAAGGGGCGTCATGTGGCATATTTAAGAAAGTAGCCAAACAGTTTCGTCAATTCTTCACAGCAGGGGATCGAATTTTGTCCTTGTCCCTGTCCCTGTGTTTGATGGGTGCTCGAGTATATAATTTCCTAAGGGCCTATTCCTTTACCGGATAAAAGGGTTGATTATAATCGGACTAAACGGTTTAAAAATTAAGCTTAAAAAGCCATTCCAAAACCTCCGGATTAAACGGACTTAATTTCTAGCGCGCTGCTTTTTAATCGGACTAAACGGACTTAACTATGCACGCTAATGTTAAGCGTGCATGTTAAGTTAAATCAGTTTAGTCCAGTTGTAGGTAGTTTTGGAATGCGGTCAGACTAAAATTAAGCCACTGACTTATTTTAACTCGTTTAGTCCGTTTAACCCGATTTGCCATTCCTAAACCTCGGACTAAAATAACTCCAGTCCGTTTCATCCGGTAAAGGAATAGACCCTAAGTACCAGAGAAGCCACTCCTTTATTGGATTTAACGAGTCAATTTAAGCCTTTTAGTCCGACTAATCAGTTTAAAAGTAATGCTTGAGTTGAGTGTTAGCCTATTTCTTAATCTCTGGATTAGCCTAAACGAACGTAACTTTCAGCAAGCTGGTCTTTAACCAGATTAGACAACGCTAAAGTTAAACGTGCATATGAAATTTTTTGGTCGGGTGATAGTTTGATAGTTTAGGAGTGGATTCGGACTAAATTTAAGCAGCTCAATCATTTTAACTCTTAAGGCCGGTTCACGCTTTTCTCTGTCCTTTTGTCCTTTTCTCGTCTTTTTCTTGTCCTTTTGTCGTCCTTTGGTCGTACTTCTGTCGTCCTTTTGTCGTCCTTTTGTGGTCCTTTTGTGCGTGTCCTTTTCAACTCTTTTCGAAATTTTGAGTCGTCCTTTTTCCCCGTCCTTTTGTACTTTTGTCTTTGTCCTTTTGTCCTTGTCCTTTTGTTTTTTTGTCTTTGTGCTTTTGTGCGGACCTCCTAATGATTTTGTCCTGATGTCCTTTTGAAAATTATTTTTGTCTTTTTGGGTCGTCCTTTTGTCCTTTTGAAAAGTACAACACTGTTGTACTTTTGAAAGGGTCCTTTTGTCCTTAGCCAATCAAATTCATTTGTTTTTTAAGACAAAAGGACGAGAAAAGGACGACAAAAGGACAAGAAAAGGACGACCAGAGGACAGAAGGAAATTTATAAAATGACGACAAAAGGACAAAAGGACGGCTTCAAAAGGACGACAAAAGGACAAAAGGACAGTTTTAAAAAGACAAAAGGAAATTACCAAAAGGACGACAAATTTTCTTCAAAAGTACAAAGGACAAAAAGACAAAAATGAAAAGGACGAGCGTGAACCGGCCTTTAGTCCATTTTGTCAGATACGCCATTTCTAAACCTCGGAGTAAAATAAGTCCAGTCCGTTTAATCCGATAAAGAAAAGGGCTCAAAGAAGCAAAGGTTCCTGTTAAAAAACAGCTGAGTTGATCGTCTGATTGATGAGGTAAACACCAGACATACTTTAGGATCAGATTACCAATTCTAGATACAGAACCCACAAAAGCACCAGAAACTATTTTTTACAAAAAAACAGATTACATACACAATACAAGCTAAATTTACAAACTATGGTCACAAGCATGTACATACTTAATTATTAAGAAACGACAAAATACTGAATATTAGTCTTAATTTTTTAATCGGTTCAAATAACAACATTTAGATCAACTTTCATGTCCAATAAAAACCCGTTTTATATACTAGGTTTAATATGACATAAATCGGCCAATTTTGAGGAACTTATGTAGTTTTAGTTTGCAAATTACTCCAGTAAACTTTTGGCAGAAATAAGAAATAAGGATTCAGCCAATCGGATTAGTGCTTTGGCGTTCTTAATTTGATTGGTTAGATACCAATTTCGTATTTCCCCAGCCAAAAAATCTTAGCAAATTTTAGCAACAGGCTTTTTACATAGTTCTAAATATTCTGGTAATTTCCTTTGACACGTTCATTTTTGGGATCAAAAGGTGAGCCGAGTTGAACTTTAGCCGGATATTCCACGCCCATACGTTCGATGTGATAAGTGCCTTTTCTGAAAATAAAATAGTTTTACGTAATTTTTTATTTTAAGTGTAATTACAAGATTAATGTTTTAAAAGCTTGTTTTAGTTAACTCAATATATAATGAATAGTACCTAACGCACAGGTAAGCAGAAAAAATACTGTTAACAGGGTAATGATGGAAAATTGAATTTTTAAACCAGAGTGTAAATACGCAGATAAAAATTAAAATTCTTCCAGGTATATATTTTTTGAAAGTAAAAATTTGTAAAAAGTACCTAAAGCAAAAATAATAACAACAAGGGGTATCAACTAAAATAAAGCCACTGACTTATTTTGAATTTTTCTTAGTCACGATCAAGATCCATTTGCCTTAACTAGTCCAGCCGTTTAATCCGGTACAGGAATAAGACCTCAATAAGATTGGTTTTAATCCCTCTAATCTCCCTAATCCTTACTTAATCCAGTCATTATTGATTGGCTGCCCGTCCTTTCTGTGCACGAAGGCGTACGCGATGGGATGTCCCAGACTAAAGGCATAGTCTGCCCTGCGAATGAAACCCACGGGGGTGCCGTTACGGAACACTGCCTCCAAGCCCCACAAGGGCACTTGTCTAAACAGCCAAAGGGTCGATTCATACTTACAGCCAAAAGCCATTCAGCCGAAAGATTAGAGAAAGATCAGTAGCTCAGACTCGGTTATGAAAATGATGGGTGGGTAACTAAAAGTGGGGACGCACTTATAAAGTTCAAATCCACCCTAGGTGCCTTTTAAACTGCAAATAATGCAATAATCATAGTTCCAACAGAACACCAACCTCAGCAAAAATGATGTGTCAGTGAAAGTGGTTGCGGACCGAAAAATTTGGAAGAGGGTAAACACGCAAACAAACCTCCCAAAAATGCTAAAACGAAGTAGATATCGCAAAATCTTCGTTCTATATAAATTTCTTGAACAAATTTTTTGTTGAAAAATTAGAGGTGAAACAAAAAACTTGTAAAATAATCGATTTATTCATCAAAAAAACCTCACTGGTCGATAGTCACACAAACGATCCGTTTAAAAATGCCCGTCTCCTTCTGTTTGACCAGTGCGTCTCGTCCCAAAAACGGGGTGTCTTTTTTCAGTTTGCACGTAAAGGCGATGGCCGACTCAATCGGCGTGTCACTGTGGCGAATGTCACCGTCCCAGAAACGGTAGCTGAAATATACTGTTCGGTGTACGGGTCGATTCATACTTCCAGCCGCAAGTTCATTCAGCCGGCAAAATTACGAAATAATGACGTTACTAATAGTGGATAAGATCGGCATGTGGCGTGATTATTTCGTAATTATTGCGTAACTTTGCCGGCTGAACGGACATACGGATGTAAGTATGAATCGAGCCTAAGGCGTTGAAAGTATATATTGATGAAACAGCTAACTGCGTTAATTAATGTGAAATGTAAAGAGATGAGTATTTGGGTCGATTCACACTGACACCCAAAACAGAAGACTGATTATCACGCGTACTTGGTGTGATTTATTCTTTAAATATGCCGATTGAACGGTAACTTGGCTGAAAAGCATATACGTCGAAGATCATTGTTTACGTATGTATGGTACATACTAACGTTGGCTCATCTAGTATCTCTGAAATTTGTCACATACAATATTCCGTTGTCGAACGCAAATAAAATTTTTAGCCTTTAAAAGCCCACAAAAAGTTCCTTACTTCAAAAGTTAGATAAGCTTAAAAGGAACAGTAATAAGACACAAAAAATAAGCTAATAACCAATCAAAATGGTGCCGGCAGCAACGGACCAATCTGATTTGCTGAATCCTTTTTTTTATTTCTCTAGCGGAATCCGGCAACAAAAATATTGCACAAAAGCAATCTTTCGCTCCAATTCCCTTTTTCTTACCCTTTTTCCGAACTAAGACTTCCCAGGGCACGATAGCCCGCATTTTTGAGCCCAAATCTGGCCCCCGCTTCGTGTAGCGCATCATAAATCTTCAAACAGTTTTCTTTCGGAATGTGCAGCTCATATCCCAGTTCTCCGACAAACGAGAGACGGATAATGCGACAGTCTTGACCTGCCACTTTGATCATTTTGTGACGAGAAAACGGCAGTGCGTCATCGTCTAGAGTTTGGCCCGTTAGCTCTTCGAGTAAGGCGCGGCTGTTACGGCCTTGGACACTCAGCATTCCTGAAAAAATTTATTAATAAGACGTTGAAAGAAAGAGGATGCCCCAATACTGAAAGAAATGGAGACGCCAGGAATTGAACTCGGACCGCTTGCGTTGACGACGAGAATGTTAACCACTGCACCAAGTCTCATAGGCCCTAAATAAAATATGAATTTAGCGGCTTAGATTTAAACTGATTTGGTGGAAATACGGTTTTAGGTTTAAGAAAGCTAGTGAGACTTCAGGCCAATTCTATAGATTAAACGGATTAGATTAAAACTTGATTTGCCAATAACTCATGACATGTTTATAAAACGAAATGTTCTTTTTCAGGCCAATATTCAATATCTTCTGCTTCCAAAATTGCACGTATGTCTCAATCTTGAGATCAGTTATTAAGACAAATCAGTTAATTAAAACAAATATTAATCTAATCCGTTTAATCCAGTGCAAAAATTGGCCCTTTTACCCATCTAGGATAAACCATAAGATGCTTGAGGACTAATTAGGACGCTATATTTCACTCCAAAAGTAGACTAGGTATAAAAATAACAACTTTTTTGTGGATCCCGAAATTTCAGCGACTAAATTTTGTTCAAATTATTTACCCATATTTTCCGTTTCCGTGAACAAATTCACATTAAATCTTTTATTTTGGACGGCCGTTTCGATGTGTTTCCAACAATGCTGGGCCATACCTCCCCCAGCCGCCACGTAAAATCCGTTCCCTTCAAATTTCGGGTCAATAGGGGTTTGTCCCGAACCCGGTTCCAAAACCGACACCGTTAGATCTGCCTCTATCCCCCCGAATTTGTTGAGCATACAAGTGTAGACCGTAGAACCGGGCGGTTTTTGTAAATCCGCCGAAAAAATCCAATCTATCGCTTTTTGAGCATCCGGGCCGGTCATGAAAAATTTGCCAAAATATGACATATCAAAAACCGTCACAGCCTGTCGACAAGCCAGCGCTTCTTGTTTTATGGTCTCAAAATGTTTCGGAAAGTCAAAACTGTACTCTCCTTTGAGTCGTTCAAAATAGGTATAGTTCTCATGCTGTTTTGTGTCCGGATACGCCCCATACCAGTCGTACTCTAAAACCGGGCTAATTTTCCCATCGGTAGCAAACCAGCCGGGTCGCTCCCATCCATGGCTTTCCTCAAAAACGCAGCCTCCCTGCAAAAGTCGATCAAAAAAGGGCGTTTTTCGCTGATTTCTGCCCGCTAATGCTTGATCAAAGGGAAAGACGGTTTTATACATGGTCACGTGACCCTCGTGTGATTTCTGCTTTATCCAATCAGCGTTGTCCGTCAGCATGTGTGGGAATCGATTGATGTCAAATCGATACATGTGGAAATCCGGTCTGCCATGAATCACCCATTTCGCCAGCTGCTCTCCGTAGCCGCCGCCCATCATCATGCCTGAAACAAAAATGAATAAATAAAAGAACTAAATGTATATTTGTTTATGTAGTGTATGTTTTAATTTTTTGGGGATTAATTTCAAACAGCTCAGGCGGGTGCAGGTTGCTATTCAAAACCTTAAAACGACCAAGGTATGTATTAAAATTACCCATTCCTTTGCCGGATTTAACGGACTGGAGTCTGGACTTATTTTGGTCCGAAGTTTAGGAATGACTAAACGTATAGCAGATTAAGTAATAGTCAGAAATCACTGCTGAGGTAATGTGTTCACATACATAGGGCCATGGAATATAATATACCACCCAAAATATTTTGAAGAAAACACCCAGGGCCTATTCCTTTACCGGATTAAACGGACTGGACTTATTTTAGTCCGAGGTTTTGGAATGACAGGTCAGACTAAACGGACTAAACGGTTTAAAAGAAGTCTGCTGCTTAATTTTAGTCCGAACCCATTCCTAAACTACCACTGGACTAAACGGATTTAGCATGCACGCTTAACATTAGCGTGCATAGTTAAGTCCGTTTAGTCTGACTAAAAAGCAGCGCACTAAAAGTTAAGTCCGTTTAATCCGGAGGCTTTGGAATGGCAATTTTGAGCATAATTTTTAAACCGTTTAGTCCGATTATAATTAACCCTTTAATCCGGTAAACGAATAGGCCCCCAGACACCCATGAATCGAGCTTTCAAAGTCTCATATCCCTATTTTTCACACCAAAAACACTTCTTCAAACGCACCGGTATCCATTCCGCATCCCAGAAAAAGTCCCCTAATTTCGGGACATTCTCCCATCATGGGTTTATGGTCCGGCGTAAAGGACATGGGACCGCAAATCTGGGACTTAATCCCGGCATCCCGGAGGGACGGCACCCGGTGACAAGCCGAGATCATATGCTGAGAAAAATGTTCCCAGTCAAAATCGAATAGGGAAAAGGAAAAATCGTCCACAACATTTTCCCAGAATTTGGGGTTGGCTTCATAAGCTCCTATGGTTAGAGCATCACCCTGTAGTCGTAAATACATCGAAAGATCGTGATCCCGTACGTTGGGAAGATCTTTAACCCCCTCCATACGTTCAGTAGTAGCGTACGCATGTTGCATACAAAAGATGGGAACATGAACCCCAACGTGGGACACTATTTTTGCCCCCCAAGCCCCCCCACAATTGACCACAGCGTTGGTTTTGATGACTCCGCGGGGGGTTTCGACTCCGGTCACTTTGCGATATCCTAGTTCACTTTCTTCCACTAGAATTCGAGTCACTGGACAATTTTCCAACACTTTGGCACCTTTGCTTTTGGCTACCTGAAAAAAATATGAAATATTATGACAAAAATAAAACCCAGTTCATACTCGTCCTTGTCCTTATAGTTTCGTCCCTAGGCAATACCAAAAAACTACCCGCCCAAATGACTCAATTATTCAAAATAAAGAAAGTATGTGTCAAGTCAAGTTTGCATGCAAAACATTAGACAAAATGATTTTGTCAATGCTTCCCAATAGCTGACCAAAAATTGTCCTTGTCTTTATCTCCTTAGGACAAGTATGAACCGACCTCATATGGCACTGAAGATAGCTAAAGGATAATATAACACAGTCCCTTTACCCACTATGCAGTCGCTGTAGTGCTATAATAGTAAGTTTAAGTACCAAACGTCAGAAACAGAACTCAGAAACAGACGTCAACAGAATAAATTCGCGAGTTGGTTTCAAATTAAAAGTCAGTAGAATCAGTTCAGCTACATTTGCAGTGTGGAATAAATCTTATAAGTCTTTCGCCTTGACGGTAAATTAAGTAATAGAAATCATGCTTAAAAAGTCATTACGGAGAAGTCCTTCTACCGGGCAAATACGGACAAGTCCTTCTTTACAGAATACGGCCATCAGTCCATCCTTACGTACAAGTACCAAAAAGTCATTACGGACAATACGGACAACCAAATAATTATGGAAAAGTACTGACAAGTCATTTACGGACAACTATGAACCAGGCTACGTTTGGCTAACCTTAGTCAAGGCACCGCACCAGCCTGAGGGGTCAATAAGTCCATCTCCCGGACTATAAAGTGTCCCATAAACGTCGTCCACGTTCATAATGGGATACAAGTCCTTCGTTTCCGCCGGACTTAGCACGTACGAGTCCACCCCGAACACTTTGCCAATGCTGTGCAGGCGTTTGTACTCGTCCATACGCTCTTTGTTGGAGGCCACAAAAAGTCCCCCATTTTCGATCCACCCTACATTGTCCTGTTCTGTTTCGCGGGGCAAAATTTCGCGACACAATTCGCGAGTGCGAGCGGTTATTTGGATGTCTACGTCGTAGGGACGCAGGCGCCAGAGGAGACCTGAAAATAAAAAATGATACTTTACCAGAGTGAAAATGTCAAAAGTCGGAATGATCATCTCCCAGTCAGAGATCAGCACGGATAAGGTCCTAAAGTGGACAAAATTTTACACTTTTGTCCCAGTTCTTTGTTCTTTTGTCCTTTTGTTTTTGTCCTTTTGTCTTTGTCCTTTTGTCTTTGTCCTTTTGTCTTTGTACTTTTGTCCTACACATACACATACGGACCTACATTTTGTCAAGCTGTATACCTAATAATAATAAATACTAGCGAGATTCTCACATTATTCGACTTCATGAGATGACAACTTTATGATTTCCTCAGATCCAAATTCAGCTTCTACTGGCACATTTAAATATCTCTAGAGTCCAATAGAATTGTTCTGTCATCCAACCGAATTCTCACCAGCCGTATGCCAGGTAGTGCCTGAGGTGAGTTTATCCTTTTCCAACAACACAGAGTTTGGCACCCCCATGGTGGCCAAATGGTAGAGGGTGCTGCAGCCTATACTGCCCCCTCCTATCACTACCACGTCTGCTGACTCCGGCACAGAGGGGACCTTGGTGTCTGTCGACAGACATCTGAAATACAAAGGGGGTTCCTGGGTTTAAATACTATTCAGATCTGTCGCAAAAGAGATCTTTATAAATGTCTTGGATTTACTTAACTGTCTGAAAATGACGACTGGTATAATCCGGTATAGTATTTGGTATAAAAAAGGGTTCTATCAAGAGTACATCACTCGTATGACACTGTCCTTATTATGTCCTGGGGCTTGCGCCCAATGCGGAGCACAAAATAACCTCAAATAGACCACCTTCATTTCAAGACCCTGTACCCAACTGAGGGGGATGTTAAACGATCATCAGTTCAGTACATCAGCGAAAGGCTTTTCGTGTTTTACCCTCGTCAGTTGAGTACAGCGTCCTGAAATGAGGGGGGTTACTCCCCTCAAAACCGCCCATAAAGGACTTTTTTGCGCTCCACATTTCATGCAAGCCCCAGGGCATAATAGGGGAGAGTGTCATACTCTTCCTATTACATATTATGCACTCTTGGTTCTAAACCGACAATATATACATTAAATCCTAAAACAATTATTTTCAAAACCGTTGAAACCTTTGAAACTAGCCTATTGTACATTGTCAAAAAAAAGTTGCTCAGAACAAAACAACATTAAATAAACGAATAACTAACCTTGGCAGAGCGGTCCAAAATGTTTGGCCAGTTTTACGTAAAAAATTTGGCGTAGAAAGCATAGTTAAATTCATTACAGAAAAACAATCAAAAAACAGGTTCTAGCAATACATTATTAAGGCCAGAAAAAGGTGAAAATAATTTATGCTTGAAAGAACTTGTAAGTTGTGTTGTTACGTGGTGTTAAATGGTTGCTAAAAATATAGCAGGCAAACAATTTGTTAATAAAACATAATACTACTGTAATACTACAGATAAAAGGTCAATTCATAATTATATGCAGCCGTATGTAATTGGAAGCAAGAGTACATAATAGCGTCTCACTCTATATAAAAGAAGAGGCAGTCACTCTCCAGCCTGCCTGTGTTCTAGCACAGGCAGATGCGCTGGTCGTTTTCAGGCTACATGTTGACATTCTGTGCAACATGTTAGAGATGAGCTTTACGGCCCTGAGGCCGGGCCGACCGGCTGAAGTTTGAATCAGGGCCGGGCCGTGGAAATTTTGCATCAGGGCCGGGCCGGGCCGCTATGTCATCAGGGCCGCAGGGCCGGCCCGGCCCTGATTTTGGCCCGGCCCGGGCCTGATTTCTACCATGCCCTGACTGTTGTCAGAAGCAAACACGTACGTATCCTATGTACACTAACGGCACAGCCTGCGTAAACAGCCTGTCGTGTACTCGTGTGGTGTGTTCCTAGTGTGTGTCGCTGTCGCATCTTTTCCAATTTTGCTCTGTGTTTATATTTGTATGTAAGTTATATATACTACTTGTCTTTTTTATAGAATTTTATAGTTTTTACGGTTTGACAGTTCTATTAGGTTTAGTAAAAAATGTAATACAAGGCTTAGTGTTAATTTTTACACAAGTGTCCCTCCTTCCTTTGTTTTTTTTGGTCCGGCCGGAAAAATTTTCTGATACGTCTCCAATTGACCAAATTTGGCCTAAAATAAAAAAATTGCCCGATTTTTTTCCTGGGGGCTGCCGCCCCCAGCCCCCTGCGACTCTGTTGCTTACTATTCTTTGTTATTATTTTTCGTCAAAGCCTATGCATGTATACACATGTACATTATACTACGAGTAATAGTCTGATGTGACGTTACCATCTTTTGTTTAAATTGTTCTGTCGGAAAAATTTCTGATACGCCTCCAGTTGACCAAATTCGGTCTAAAAATTGGGAAAATCGGCAATTTTTTTCTAGGGGCCGCCGGCTTCTTCAGACCCCTGCAACTTTGTGGTTCAGTAATCTTGCGTTTGTAAAGCGTTTTATAAGAGTTAAAACTGCTAAAAAGTTTATGTTAACCCATTATAAAAAATCGAAAAATTATTTCCCCCGAAATTGTTTTCTGGGTACGCCACTGGTGATACATACATACCTACTGTTTTTAACATGAACTTTTCACACAATAAGCTATGTAGGTATTCAGTAGCATTGCATAAGCCTTTACGCAAGTACGCAACACACTAAGTTCTTCAACTGACAAGGGCAATCGAACTGTCAAGTAATGAAAAGCAGGGCCGATCAGGGCCGGGCCGGGCGGGCCGACGTCGACGCCCAATCAGGGCCGGGCCGGGCCGGGCCGTAGAAAATCTTGAGCAGGGCCGGGCCGGGCCGAGCAAAATATCCATCAGGGCCGGGCCGGGCCGGGCCAAAAAAGCCGGCCCTGATTTCATCTCTACAACATGTGGCTGGCCAATCAGATCAATTAGATTCTCTGCGTGGCACACTTTAGTATATAATCGCTGATGTGTTGATAAGCATTAAGATACGGATAAAAGCTTAATAACTCATTATTTATTCATAGTCTGCTTGCAAAAACATTAAAAAAGGTTTTCAAATACCATTAGAGATATTTTAGCAAACTTTCAGCGAAATTTATTGAGAAAATTTGGAGATACAAACTTTTCTGAATTTCTTCAAAGTTTCTGAATCAATTTCGATGAAAGTTTGCCAAAATATCCCCAAAGGTATTTGCAAACATTTTTAATGTTTTTGCAAGCAGACTATATATGAATAATGAGTTTGTTAACCTTTTATCCCTATCTCGTTTTATGTTTGCAGCAAGTGCACAGGCGTCTGGCCAATCAGTGAATAGGAGCTTGCTTCTGATTGGCCAGCCACATGTTGCACAAAATGCTAACATGTAGCCTAAAAACGACCAGCGCATCTGCCTTTGCTAGAACACAGGCAGGCTGGAGAGTGTCTCACTCTTTCTTCTATATACAGTCATTTTCAAATGAAAATGGATTTGCCCGACGCCATTTCATCATCCGACGCGTCGGATTGCAGCATCCGTCGCGTCGGGTGACATCATCCGTCGCGTCGGATGACATCATCCGACGCGTCGGGTTTCATCACCGAGGCCGTCGGATGACATCATCCGACGGGCCTGGCTGGGCGTCGGATTGCATCATAGAGTTGGAAATTGGAGAGCTTGCAGGAAAAATTTATGAGGGTGACTCCTCAAAGAGTTATGCGAAATTTTTATAGTTTATTTTCATATGTTGATTAATAGCTGTTTTCTTGAAATATAAGGTAATGTTATCTACTGAATTCTGATTTTTATTAGTTAAAGAAACTAAACAATAAAATAAGGTAGCATTCATAATTTGCACTGAAGAAGCCACCCCTATCCAAAACTTTAGGCCTGAATTTTGACAGCTAATTAATCACTGGCTGGCAAAACTCTAGGCGTCGGATTGCATAACCGAGGGCGTCGGATGACATCACCCGACGCGTCGGATGACATCACCCGACGCGTCGGATGACATCATCCGACGCGTCCGATTTCATCACTAATCCCGACGCCTAGAATCTATTTTCATTTGAAACCGACTGTAGAATGAGACGCTATTATGTACTCTTGGAAATATGCACCGTTGCTGCATTCAGCTTAAAAGCCTGTGTTAGACTATGGGCGAAATGTGGGCTTCACGTTCCAGACTGACCAAAAACAGACCAGTGGGTTGCTTTCTGCGACTAATTGCTTTTAATTACATACTCTTAAAGTCTTCACGATCTCAAATTCTTCTTTAAGTAATGAAAAGACGTGTTTCGCTTTGTCTCAGGGTTCAGCAATTTTTGGTCATACTTAAATGCCATCGAAGGATCAAAAAAAATTAAACCAGGGCTTTTATTAGCGGCATAATTTTTGGCTAAATAGCCTAGGTACCAACATGCGACCACCAACTACGAATCGACAAAAAATGAAAGTTATTACCGAAAAACTAAACGCAAAAGTGGTTTTTCTTTCGATCTGTTCAAGTCAAACTGGAGTTGAAAAAAAGTTACTACAAGTTATATCAAGAAAACAAAGAAAAAATGATAAAAGAACGAGCTTTGGTTTTTAAAAAAAAGATTTAATTTTCAAAGTGAATTTAATATTTTTAAAAGTTAGCGAAAATAGCAAAACCACAAATTACACATAAAACCTCCAGCCTTGTCGTTAACCCAGAACCTTTTGTATCCACATAACTACACCACTAACATAGACCTGTAAACATAAAATGAAAAACTATTCTTATCAATGTGTGTAATTTAACTGATAACACTTTATCTAACTAAAATAACCTTGTCAGCATTTTGTGACACGGTAAAATTGGTAGAAGAAAAAATGCAAGTTGGCAGGTATCTTGAAATAATGGGGTTGTAAAAAAACAGTAACTCAAGTGTCATTATCGTAACAGGTTTTGAGTATTAAATCGATAACTGACAAATTACTGTGACTTTCGGTTAAACTTTCACATTTAAAAATTCTGAGCGAATATAAACAAATATACAAGCGTCAACGTCAAGCTATCAGTATGGCATATATGTATTTATGTTTTAGCATTCGTACATATATAGCTTATCTATTATAAGCCACTGGGCAAGAGTAGCAACGTAAACCTATTCCGACATTTTGCTAAATATCCTACATATTATGTACATATATAGTGTCTAGCGTAAATGTGTACATAAAACAGATAAGTAATAAGCTAGCTTGCTTCTATTGCTAAGCAACATTATCTAATATCGGGCTTGTAGTATATATATATATATATATATATATATATATAATAAACTACTTTTAGCCGTTTTTGCCAAAATTTTTGATATTTTCTAAATTTTTAGTAAAATTGGTCAGTTTTTGTAAAATTTTAAATGAAAAATATTTTTTCGTTTTTTATTCCTTGATGCATATAGACACCATATTTTGCACAACAATCAATGTAAACATAATTCCGATCGATGTCTTCGGCAGGCTCTACCTCATACCTCAAATCATTCATATGCACCCTCGGTTACGTATCTATAGACGAGTCCTGGCTGTAGTCTCAGGAACAGAAAGGTCATGTTCATGGGTCACGTAAAGACTTTACATTATATGTATGGGTATTGCGTAGCATTCAACATGTTTTAAAAATGCACTGTGACTAACCCGGTAGTTCACTATAGTTCTTTATATATGTCCACGGTGTTGAACCGTTGAGTTCTGTATTGTGCTTTCATCGCTTTTTTTACCACGTATATACCAAAAACGCTGTCAGCGACGATGTACTAAATTGTGTAAGGCGGAAACGCAGTAGCTACGCGCTGATTGGCCGTCCCACATTTTCCGTCTACGCTTAGCTACAGCAGAGGAGAGTCTCACTGCTCGAGTATACGCGAATGAGACACTGTTATGTACTTTTTGATTTTTTTGTCACGCCCAGAAGGTGTGCGAGCACAGGGTGGTGCACAGATTCACCTCTTCCTTGTGTTGAAGTTATACCAGGCTACGAGTAGTAACTTCAATACAAGAGTATTCCTAAGCTACCGAATGGGGGGAGTTCACATTTGTTACTTACTATACACATATTATTAGGGGTATTTGAGGATAAGTTTAGGGCGAGTTTTGAGACCTGACTTCCGATCCCGCTAGCGGGGTTACCGCAAGCGGGGTACAGTCGTGAGTGTCCTAGTTTAATATTTTATGTAATAAAATATTTTATTTTGTTGTACATAGGTAGTAGTTTGCCGCTTTAGTCGCTGTAGCGATAGTATGTAGTTGTTGCTGCTGTAGTCGTTGTAGTTGTGTTGTAGTGGTAACAGGTCGTAGACGTAGCTGCTGCTTAGTCGATGTAGTGGTAGTAGTTGGTGGTAGTTTCTACTGCTTCCGTCGTTGTAATGGTAGTAGTTGTTATACTAGTTGCGGCTGCTTTAGTAGGTAATAGTAGTAGTAGTCGTAGCTCCACAAACAGCAGCAGTAACAGCCGTAGTAGTACCAGTAGTAGCTGCAGTAGTGGTTGTCGTCGTCGTAGGTCTAGCAGCTGTCGTAGCCCCAGCAGCAGCAGTAGTAGTAGAACTAGCTATGGATGTGGTAAATGGTAGTAGTGGTAATCGTAGCTGTAGCAGCAGCAGCAGTCGTAGCTCCAGCAGCAGTACCAGTAGTAACTGTGGTAGTGGTAATCGTAGCTGCAGCAGCAGCAGTAGTGGTAGTGGCAGTCGTCGTCTTAGCTGGAGCAGCAGCAGCAGTAGTAGTGGTCGTGGTAGTCGTAGTGGTAGTAGTTCTGTAGTTGTAGTTAGTAGTTGCAGCGGCACTACCAATAGATATGGCAGCATGACTGCTAGTACGTTGGTGTTGTAGTTTGATAATTTATTGTAGTAGCAGTAGTGGTAGCAGTAGATAGTAGTAGTAGATAGTAGTTGCAGTAGTTGCTGCATCTTTGGTTGCTGCAACAGTTGTAGTGGTGGTAGCTGTAGTAACCGCAGTCGTTGTGGTAGTAGAGTAGTAGTGTGACACCACATTCGTAGTCGCAGCAGGGTCATATTAGCAGCGGACTTGTAGTGATGTGGTAGCCGAGTAGTTGTTGCAACTGGTAGCTACGTAGGTCGTGGTGGCATCAGACTTGGAGTGCCAGCTGAGTAGTAATGACTGCAGCGTCGTCGGTGGCAGCAGACTTGCAGTGGTACCTTTATAGGTCGTAGTAGCATCACAATTGTGGTGGCTACAGCGTCGCAGTGTCATTAGACTTGTAGTGGCGGCAGAATAGTGGCGGCTGCAGCGTCGTAGTGGAAGCTATGTTTGTAGGTCGACTGGCATTAGACTTGTAGTGGTGACTGCAGCGTCGTAGTGGCAGCTAGTAGGTCGTAGTAGCATTAGACTTGTAGTGGCGGAGTAGTGGTGGCTGCAGCGTAGTAGTGGCTGCAGCGTAGTAGTGGCTGCAGCGTAGTAGTGGCTGCAGCGTAGTAGTGGCTGCAGCGTAGTAGTTGATCTTGTATGTACTGCAGGTGGATATTGGTTGTTGGTTGTTGGCTGCTGGCTGTTGGCTGTTGGCTATTGGCTGTTGGCTGTTGGATGTTGTTGGTTGTTGTTACCTGTTGGTTGTTGGTTGTCGTTTGTTGGCTATTGGTTATTGGTTGTTGGTTGTTGTTTGTTGGTTTTCTGTTGTCGGTTTTAGGTTGTTGATTGTTGGCTGTTGGATATTGGTTGCTTGTTGTTGGGTGCCGGTCGTTGGTTGTTCTTGTTCACTGTCGGTTGTTGGTTGTTGGGTGTGATTGGAGATTGCTGGATAGTGGATATAGGTTCTTGGCTGTCTGTTGTCGGTTGTTGTTTGTCGGTTTTCGGCTGTTTGTTGATGGCTGTCGGTTGTCAATTGTTGGTTGTTGGCTCTTGGCGATGATTATTTTTTGATGATTGGCGATCGGTGATTGTGTGATTTTTAGTAAATCAGCGATGGTGACCTAAGAGCGCTAAGATATGCTAAAAATTCTATGCCTTTGCCAATTGAAAGTCATCTCCGTGTTGGCAGTCGAAGAGTTCAGTAGTGTGCAGCTGCTTGATACCCCACAGTTTAATGGAAACTAGTGCTAATTGCTAACTTCTGACTCAGATTCCGTAAGATATAAAACATTAGACATATATACGTTCCGAAGTTTAACAAGTTTGTACTCGGATATTCATAACACTGCTAAACGATTTTTCTAAATTCTGAGGCTAACCTAATATCGCATAACTGCCACTCACACAGCTTAAACTCTGTTGTAGTGGTGGCAATACTAGGTAAAAGTACCTAGTTTTTTAAAACTAGGTAAAAGTACTAAGTACTACCTAGTTTCATTTTCGGCTACCTAGTTTTACTTTTACCTAGTTTTGTTTTTACTACCACCTTGTTTTTCAAAACTAGGTAAACTAGGTAAAATTTTTTCAACAATGGATAGTTTTTGCGTGCATAAACATAACGAATATTGACCCTTTCATTCTTAAGCAAAGAAATCGCCCATGGAAAATTTTCATTTCGCCTCTGCAAAGACTTCATAAGTTCATACCTACTTAAGTTGCTTGAAATTATTCGCGATCTGCCACGTACTGCATGTTAAATGTTTCAGACTGTCCCATATATGTCATAATAAGACATATAGAGAAATTTTCAATAAATAATCTTGCAATTAAACAGTGTTAAAAATAAAAAAAACAAATAAACAATAATTCAGCATGACAGGGAAACACAAACAGTCTAAGTCGTGAATGAGCCAGTGCCGTCTGATTTTAGTTTGAACGATTATAAAAAAATAAAAGTGTAACTACTAAATAAAAATTCATGCTGATGCAGCACTGCCAGTGCGGTATTAATGCTACATAATTTCTTGGCAAAAAGCGGCAGGTGTATTAATTTGCAAGTAATACATATTTGTGGCAGCTGCGCAGCTTTGTAACGCGGATCTCCTACCCAGTTTTTTTCCAAAGACCCTAAGAAGCCTGTTTACCTCTAATATATAATAAAATAGTTTTTTCTACAAGACAGGACTGGCTTTGAAATGGCCCCTCTCAGGGTGCTGTAAAGTGTAAACCACACTTTTCTGAATTTACAGACCAGCTCTAAACGAGGTGTGAGCAACTAGGTCAATACTAGTCATTATTAAATGCTTGACATATCTGGCTGACGGGTCATCGTTTACACTGCACACAGACTGCTGGGTAAATTGCCTAAACAATCGGATACGACGATGTCAAAGCCCAAAAGATTCCAGTTAAAATATCAATCTTGAAAAAAAGAATGACACGGCTATTCTCATAATTACGTAGTGGTTCATTCTTGCCCTGTCCGTGAGAATTTTTCGTTTTTGCCCTAGTTTTTTGCGTGCATAAACATAACGAATATTAAAACCTTATTTGTCTCTTGTCTTCCTTGAAGCCCTTAATTGTTTTTTAGTGTCTGGTTTTTTTAGAAATGATAGTATTTGTACCAATTACCCATTTCCAGAACCACTATTCGATACCAGCTAGCTGTGTCTTTTCCCAGTACTTTTCCTCAAGAGTATTATGCATTACGAAGTTCTGCCGCAGGCTAATGTAATGTAAGGCAGCTCGTTGCCGCTCCTACGAATGGCCCAAGCGGGAACGGTAGGTCCCAGCTTCAGGAGAGAGTCATCCCTCGCCCTTAGCCTTAACCAGACCGCCAGCGGGGCTTCCAGGTATGATGAACGGGGTCTTCCGTACGGGCCGGGGTTGCCGGACACCGACGGGAAATGGGGCTTACCTAGTCTACGGGGCTAGGCGCAGCGCACAGAGAATTCCGCCTGCTACAGCCTGAAAAGGCCTATCGGTTATACGGGGGGTAGCGAGCAGCGGTCTGACGAATAGCGGCGAGTACGGCGAGTAGCGCACACGGAACGCAGATACGGCAGGGCCCCCTAGGCCGATACTGCCTGTAGACACACGATTAGACACTGGTACGGCAGGGCTTCTAAGCCAGAACTGCACAAGAACGAACGCGAACAAACGGATAAATCGTCCCAATGTCCAATGTACAAACGGATAAATCGTCCCAATGTCCAATGTACGTCCCAATGTTTGTTTGCCCAAAAAGGTATGAATTGAAAAATTTTCGAAAAAAAGGAATTTAGAAAATTTCTTTTAACAAAATAATTTCAAATTTTGTAACGCTGATGTTCTCTTCCTAAGATGCAGTGAGTCTTCTGGAGAGTTTTTCGATTTGGAACCGTTAAAAACTACTTTAAAAATTTGTATTGTTTGTATGCTTACACGAAGGCAAAAAAGAAAATTCAGGGGTAACAAAATTATGACAATAGGCTAAGTAATTTTATTTTAGGATTAATAAAATAAACGGAAAAAATTTATTTTTTGGCAAAATTTCTCAGGTCCGGACATACAAATCAATTGAACAATATTCGGGACTTCTATTTAAACCTTAGGTCTATCTAAATTTGTAGGCCAAACGTCTGCTTGCTTTTGGACAAACTTTTTAGACAAATTGAAGCACACCAAGAAAAGAACAAGTCGAAATGGTCATTACTCTTAAAAGCTTCAATTACTAAGTAGTGGAACAGAATATATTTGATAACTTTTTAACGGTAACAGTTAATATGTAGATGCTAACGTCAATTTTTAAACAAAACTAGGTACTACCTAGTTTTGGCAAAGTACTACCTAGTTTTTTTACAAAACTAGGTAAAAACTAGGTACTTTTACCTAGTTTCGTGAAATTTTACTTTACCTAGTTTTGAAAAAAACTAGGTTGCCACCACTACACTGTTGCTATGCATTTGACATGGCTTTTTTACGCATCCAATCGAAAAACAGTGAAAATTTTTCTTGAGAGTTGAGACAAAAATTGATTTTCACACCTCTCAAACTGCTATTTCCGGCCCCCTAGGTGTCTTCATTTGTCATATTTTTGCTTAAAAGACGTCTTTACATAGCAGACAACTAGACAAGTGGCAAAACTGCATAGAAATGCACAAAAAACTGTTTGGGCAAGTAAAACAATTCTTGCCAATTTTTGCCATTCTTGCCACAATTTTTGCCATTTTTGCCATGGCAATTAACAACCATATATATATATATATATATATATATGTATATATATATATATATATATATATATATATATATATATATATATATAGGGTTGTGAATTGGCAAAAATGGCAAATGGCAAAAATGTTTTTGCCATTTTTGCCAGGCACCATTTTTGGAATTTTTGCCACTAATTTTTGCCAATTTTTGCCATAATTTTTGCCATTTTTGCCACAATTTTTGCCATTAATTTTTGCCATTTTTGCCATCAGTTTTTGCCATTTTTGCCACTAATTTTTGCCATTTTTGCTAAAATTTTTGATATTTTTCTAAATTTTTTGTAAAATTGGTCGGTTTTTGAAAATTTTCAAATGAAAAATATTTTTTCTCTTTTAATTCTTGATGTATTTACACCATATTTTGCACAACAATTATTCATGTAAATTTTAAACATTATTCCGATCAATGCTTTCGGCAGTCTCTATAGATCTGATAGTACCTCAAATAATTCATAGGCACCCTCGGTTACGTATATATGTGGTAGTTCAGAGCAGGACCCAGTCAGATCCCGGACCCAACTAGTTCAGATCGAGACCCGCAAAAGTCAGACTTACACAAAAGATGCCTGCGCACTACACATGACCAGTTTTGTCATGTTTGTGTATATAATTGCCTCACTTGTACTAATTAACCATGTTATCTTTTTCGCCTATATCAAAATTTTAATGCGTTAACACAAATTACGATTTCAACTTTAATGAACTACGTAATTATCGACTTGAATAGATTACAAAGACATTGAAATTATACAAAACTCGTTTATATAGATGTTGTTTCAAAAGTTCGGGCAAAAAACTGCGTTTCAACAATTTCTTGTCAGGGTCAGTTTTCAGTGCAATAACTTCCCAGCCATTTGAATATTTTTCTAACACTTACATAAGCAATACTGGTCTGCTCTTGAGACTTTTATGTTAAGGTGGTAGTGTCGCCAAAGCAGTTTTGCTCATAGCCTGCAAAATGAGAACATTTTGCTTTGAAATTGTACGTTCACTGAGAAACTAGTGAAATGCCATAAGGTGTCAAATAAATACTGCCGGGCACTAGACTACCAATATCTACCAATATTTTTAACCAATCACCATTTGTGAGCCAGACATCACACAATAGAGACATAAATGTTCAAAAAATGAAGCCAGATATCAGATTGGCCAGCTTCTGAAGTACATGTAATGTTTTGACGCACAATTTTTTGCCACAAATAAAAAAAATGAAAAATGAAGGTTCGTTTTTCTTTTGATTTAAAAATTATTGTCTAATTTTTTTACAAATTATCATTATTGCTGTGAGATCTTTATAGGTTACGCACAGTTTCACAGTTCAAACATGCATTACTCCACAACCACTCAAGCAATTTGCACTAAATTTCGTGTGCATAAATTAGAGCATATGTGCTTTTACTTTGTGTAAAAATTCTAAACAAAAAGTTTTTTAATTGTGATAAAATTATCGAATGTGAATAGGTTTTCAAAACGTTTTTCCGACTTTGCGACTTCACTGCCAACTGTATGCTGCATCAATTTTGCTGAAACTTGTCAAAAATATTTGCCTTAAAACATATTTTTAAAATATATAAAGAACAATGACCTATCTTTCACTGAAAAAGTTTTATAGTCGCGCAAAATCGACTGCTTTCGCGACACTACCCCCTTAAACCGCCTCTTCGTTAAGTTGACGGTCCCGATCTGAACTAGTCCGTAGCGGGGTCCTGCTTTGAACTAGTTGGGTCCGGGACCTGACTGGGTCCTGCTCTGAACTACCACATATATACACGAGTCCTGGCTCTACGCTCAGGAATAGAAAGGTCATTTTCATGGGTCACGTAAAAACTGTATACACATATATGCGTATTGCGTAGCATTCAACATGTTTTAAAAATGCGCTGTGACTGACCTGGTAGTGTACGTCTTTATGTATGTCCACACTCCACGGTAGTGAACCTTCGAGTTCTGTTTTGTGCTTTCATCGTTTTTTTACCACGTATATATATATACCAACATCGACGATGTACTAAATTGTGTTAGGGGGAAGCGCAGAAGCTATGCGCTGCTTGGCCGTCCCAAATTTTCCGCCTACGCTTAGCTACAGAGAGTCTCACTGCTCTTGTGTACGAGAATGAGACACTGTTATGTATTTACTTTTGATGCGATCAGTGATTGTGTAAATTTTAGTAAATCTGCAGTGGTGACCTAAGAGCGCTAAGACATTAAAAAATTTTATCCCTTTTGCCAATTGAAAGTCATCTCCGTGTTGGCAGTCGAAGAGCTCAGTAGTGTGCAGCTGCTTGATACCCCACAGTTTAATGGAAACTAGTGTTAACCATCAAGCTGCTTGATTACAAAATCAACTTGTTTTTGACTCAGATTCCGTAAGATATAAAACATGAATCATATTTACGTTCCGAAGTTTAACAAGTTTGTACTCGTATATTCATAACACTGCTAAACGGTTTTTCTGAATTCTGAGGCTAACCTAATATCGCATAACTGCCACTCAGACAGCTTGAACTCTGTTGCTATGCATTTGACAAGGCACTTGTACGCATCCAATCGAAATACAGTGAAAATTTTTCTTGAGACAAAATTTGATTTTCAAACCCCTCAAACTGCCATTTCCGGCACCCTAGGTGTTTTCATTTGTCATATTTTTGCTTAAAAGGGGTCGTTAGATAGCACACAAGTAGCAAAACTGCATAGAAATGCACAAAAACCCGTTTTGGCAAGTAAAATAATTTTTGCCATATTTTTGCCAATTTTTGCCATTTTTGCCACTAATTTTTGCCATGGCAAAAATTCCTGGAATTTTCGCCATGGCAATTAACAACCCTATATATATAATATATATATATATATTTATTTATTTATATATATATATATATATATATATATATATATATATATATATATATATATATATATATATATATATATAAACATTTTTTGTTTCGCTAAAAACCCCTCCCCAACCCCATATTTTAGAAACGGACGGGAGCAATCGTCGAGAGGGGGGTCGTCCTGGTGTTGATTGATTGCCTGTGACAGCAGGTAAAGGTTTGCAATTTTTCGATTATTTACCGATTTTTGGAGCACTTTTTGGCTGTAGTCCGAAATTTTTTGCGATTTCTCGATTTTTTTACTCAATTTTGATACAATTTTTCGGAAATCAGTTGAGGGGGCGGGGGTGCCGACACCTTGAAGGGGGGGTGGATATACCCCTATGTGCATCTACGGTTTATCCGATTTTTTCCATTGCTACACCAGTGTTTCATGAAATGTAACTGAAGAGAAACCAATAAATAAATTACTAAAAACTACCAAGAAATGAAATAAATTACTAAAAACTACGAAATAATAATAAGTATTAAATTTAATACCACGAATGCTTATTGTAAGCCATAATGCTTTAATGATAAACACAAGCTAAGCAATACAATAACAAGGACAGTGAAACGCCTAAGGCTATACAAACAGTAACTCCAGCGCAGGGACAAATACAGTAAATTCATGCTTCTGTAGGACAAACGGAAAACCTTGTTCCACACCAGATTTAGATGAATGAATGTTTTTTTCAACACTGGTCATTATTTCTGTGATGGCTTATGGACTATTCGTAGCAAAAACTGTCAATTTCTTCAGTAAAAATGAAGATAAGTAATTTCAAAGTCCATACTTGACGTCTGCTCTACTAAAGTGTAAATTTGAATCAAATCACAATATTTATGCATACGTGGAGAGAGAGAGGAGACTATAAAACTGACGAAAAAATATTGAATACTGGTGACGAAACTAAACATGCGATTTCGTTACGAAAAGCACCAATTTCCGCCACGGCTACATTTAGTAGCTGCTAAAATGATTTTTTTCAGTGTTCAACTTTTTTGGTCAGACATTAAATTCTGTAATCACGCTTCAATTATATAAGCCTCAAGTTTTAGCTGTCATATTATTCGGCACACTGTTTTTTCTGTAATTCGACGGCTAGAGTCGTTATATGGATGCAAGTATGTATATATGAATTCTAAAATGTTGGCTTCATAAAATTAGACATCAAATAAAAAAAGCAATAATCATTACCTTCATTGACACTAAAAAACGGTTGGGCTTATCTTACAAGAAATTATTTCATTCAATAGGGCTGCGCAAAGTTTAAAGCAATACAAAGAGGCCCAAAAACGAACATGCACAAACAAACTGAACAAAACGATAAAATATATCATACATTTTATACAATAAAAAACATACAAAATAATTTAACAAACTCCGATAAAACTAATACAAAAATATGACCCCATTTTATTAAAATTCATAAAACAATGCGACCGAGATAATTTAACTAAGCTCTATATGCTTAAAATATTAAAAATTATATATATATATATATATATATATATATATATATATATATACGTACAGAAGATTTTAAAAACTATTAATATTGAAAAATTAAAAAAATTGCAAAACAATTATTTTAAAAAAAATATATACATCATGCGACGCAGATTCACAGAAACTGCAGAAAAACGCCTAGAATAAAAACAGAACAACAAAAACAATGAAAAAATTCCAAAAATTTGTCCCTAAACGAAAACGTTTATTTGCAATCTCAAAACTCAGTTCAAGTTCATTTTTTACTACAGAGAGAACAGTAAAAATATTGAGTAAAATATTATGTGCGAAAATACTTCAGTTAAGGTGGCGCTCCTGAAATGTGACTTTTCAAAAAACGGCAATCTGCAGCCAATTTTAGATGCACAATAGCAAGCTGGTGTAAAAGTATGCCAAAACACAAAATATTAAGTTGATTGATCCAAATTAGCATTCACTATAGAGCAAACGTGAGTGGAATTTCGGCCTGCAATTTCTCTTCACACCTATATAGCTGTTGCATAAACAATAGCTAATTTTGCTCGCCACAACGTGATCGAGCGGTCGCAAAACGTTATTTGTGATGAATTTGGCTGATATATTGAAAAACACTAAAATCTCGATTTTCGAAAAACGTAAATTTAACTAATTTTCGTACACACTATCGTTTTGCTGAAAATCAAATTTTGCGACCGCTCGGAGACAACGAGTTGCATTCATGTCCCACATTTTTACTTTTTTCGTTGAGTCATGTTTCTAAAATCGCAAGCCGAAAATTTGCGTTTGTAATCACACACCCTATATTTCGGTTTCATGCTAAAAATACTGCGCTATTTAACAAAACTTTACACCACACTCAATAAAACACCGAAAATTTTTCAGTATGTTCAAGGAAAACACAGCTGCAGGTGTTTTTCAATCTTCCAAAATCATTACATACGTGTAAATGCACTGGCTTGTAAAGCTATTTCTGTGAAAATCTATTTCTCTTGCTGAAAAAAGCTAAAAAATTGTTAAAATTTTTTTAAAGTGATAAGCACATCAAACTGAAGGAAATTCAAGCCTGAACAACTTTTGTTCTTACGCTGTATGGTTATTTTTGCGAATTTTCAAAATGATGGCCAAAACCCACATTTCAGGAGTGCCACCTTAAGTGCAATAAAGAAACAATATCTATATATAGGTAAATAAAATAAACAATCATTTACCATTAAAAACTACACCACAATACTCAACAGACTGGGAAAAAAATTTATGCCAAAGCGTATATTTATTGTCGCAATGATGAAATTAAAATGCATAAAATAATCCAAGTTAAAAATTAAAAAGAAATTCATACATGAGTTCGTGCTTGGTAGCTTTCAAATTTTAATTCAAATTTTCAGATTCCCATATCTGTAATCAATTTTACATGGTCAAATTCACTCTCAAAAATTTATCAAGAAATGGATATAGGAAAAAATGACTAATTCAAACAAGTAAAATCTAACAGGAACACATGTTATTAAAAAATTTGAACAAAAGTTTAAAAAAAAATTTAAAAAAATTAAAAACAAAGAATTACAATACATACCATGATTAAAAAAAGCATTGAGGCTAAAGGTTAAAACCATATTCACCCGATAAGAAAAGCTGATTTTGTTTGGTTATGAAGTAGTCAACAAAAATTGACACAAAAAATTGAAAAAACGAAGAATCAAGCTTCAAACAATTTTTCGGTCCAAAAATCTTTGTTATGAACTTAAAACAAATCGATACTGCAATATTACTCGACTTACAGCAAAGCAGTCTCAAACCACCGGTAATAAGGAATGTAAAAGCAATAGCTTGGGCAAATTTTAAAATTTTATTTAAATTTGATTTAATTAAAAAAGTTCAAAACGGTCTTCTAAAACGCCTTCTCTACTTCAATAAATAAATTTAAACTAATTTAAATTCAACTTGAAGTTATTCTAACGAAAACTTCTATTATGATTTATGACCAAAGATTATAACAGTTCAGAGGATAAAGACTTCATAGGATCAAAAAGTGTTCCCACCCACTGAACATAAAAAACACCTTCCATCAATCCGATACACAATTTACGAAAACTCAGCATAATTTGGGCACAAAATAAAAAAGAAAACAAACACGATAAAACATAAAACGCAAAAAGACAACATTTGACTGCCCAAAACTGAAATTTAAAATACAATCTACATTATTTATAGTACAAAACGCTAAAACATTTTATACAGCAAACTTTACATAACACAAAAAACAAAAATCAGACCTCAAATAATTAATAAAGAATTCACTAAATTAATTTATCGAATAAGTGATTATGCTGGTGATTAGTAAATATTTGAATAAAAATAAATCAATCATGTGAAACTGCCAGCTGAATTTCAAAAACAAAACTTGACTGAATATATTACATATCATTTAAGTAGCCCGAAATATTGAAGACAAGGCTATAGTATTGGTTTGCTTCTACATAGAGAAAACATGATATTACCGAAAAAATAACGAAAAACAGAAGACGATTACTAACTTACAAATTAAAAAAACAACAACGATATAACGGACAGCCACGCACAAAAAAATTACCATCCTAAGATGCGTTGTTAAGTTGTTCTTCAGCCTGTAGTGGACCTTTTTTTAATGGATTAGGGATTCGATTTCAGGATTTAGAAGATTAATTTTTAGTTGTTTGCCAAAAAAATGCTATGAAAATAGAAAAATAACCCGAAAAAAGCAGAATTAGAGTTCCATTTCAAACTACTGCGTTATTGAATACATTACATCCAAGTATCCCAAAATAATGCTTAAAATTTTGGTTAAAAAAACACAAAATCAAAAAATTAGTGAATATAATATTATACGTAAAGAGTATTTAAAATTAAACTTTGAATCAGATTATAGTGAATGGATCGAATTTCATTCAAAAGTAACGTTTAGGATTAAATCTAACCCTAAACAGCTTTTATAAATACCAAAACAGACATCAAAAGATAATAATATACAATATGTTCCGGTATTATAAGAATAACTAACTACTAACCATTACTGTACAGAAAAAGCAAACAACGATTAGATACAGTAATACCACGCAAAAGACTTAAGAAAACTCATGCAATTATTAATATTACAACAAAAGCAAATATTACAATAACATGCTCAAATACAAATGCTTACAAAAACATAATACAGCCATGACCTATGCTACCAGAGTACCAGAATATTGTAAAAATTCTACAGCTTACTGCAACGTGTACATTGAGAAACTTGTAGGCGCCCACAAAACCAACAGTCACAACGTGTGAACTGGAAATCTGAGATAGTCACATATTTTTCTAGCCTAATGAACTTTTCAAAATAATATTGTGATAAATTTTATTTGTATTTTGTACTATTTAAAAAATCCAATCAAATCATCAATAACCCAAAAAAATCATTAATACCAAATCATTCAGAAAAAAAGCTCTACAACCTTGGCAGTCACATTATAGTAAATGCAATATAAATCAAATTTTAATAAAATATCCGCAAAAATTAATTAATTCAATTAAATTCAATTGCCCCCCTGAGAGCTGCTTCCACTAGAGCTGCCCCCAGAGCTTTTGGGGCGTCCGGGCCCGGGTCCCCCATTACCCTTGCACTGGGGCAAATGCGCCGCTAGCTCAGTCTCAGTGTTGGAATAGCGTCCGCAGCGTACGCACTTGGGATAGCTTGCGCCGTGACGCACTTGCATGTGACGACGCAGCTGATTCTGACGCGCGTACGACACTTGACACTCGTGACACCAATGGTTGTCCGATTCTGGTCGGTAGGAGCCGGCTAGCGTAACAGCGGATCGGGTTTGACGGCCGCCGGCTTTGGCTGGGGAACCAGCTGGTTCGGGCGTCGCCGACCAGGTTTGGCTCTGAAACATTCACAAAACAGGTTTCGTTATGAAACAGTCAGAAAACAGGTTTCGTTATGACATAGAAGCAGAAATAATTAGTTTCATTCTGAAACAGCTGAAACAGTAGTGCTAAACATTTTCAACAGAAAGCTGCTAGTCATTGAAAGACTTATTAGAATTCGTACACTAAAACCAAGCTTCGTCGCACTGACTTTCTATCTAAAGCAAACGAGATAGTTTCCGCTCACATTTTATGCAAACTCAGCTTTTTATTCTGTAAAAAACTGTCTTAAAAAACAAAATTCCATTAAAGATACTATACTCAAGGGCGTACCCAGGGGGGGGGGGGGATGGGGGGGGAATACCCCCCCCCCCCGAAATTTTTCCCCAGTGATTTTTTACACAAGGGTCCCCCCTTTGGTTTTTATGGTCCGGCCGGAAAAATTTTCTCTTACGTCACCAATGGACTAAATTTGGCCTAAAAATCAAAAATTTTCCCAACTTTTTTTCTGGGGGCTGCCGCCCCCAGACCCCTGCTACTATGTGGCTTACTATTCCTCGTTATTGTCTTTCATCAAAGCCTATGCATGTATACACCACTACATTATGCTGCATGTGCATGTCTACACGAGTATATTATGCTACATTATTTACTTGTGGAATACATTGTCTGATATGACACTCCCAACTTTTGTTTTAAATTTTGTCGGAAAAATTTCTGATACGTCTCCAGTTGACCCAATTCGGTCTAAAAATTGGAAAAATCGCCAATTTTTTTCTGGGTGCTGCCGCCCCCAGACCCCTGCAACCTTGTGTCCTTTGGTTTTTATGGTCTGGCCGGAAAAACTTTCTGATACGCCTCCAATTGACAGAATTTGGCCAAGAAATCGAAAATTTTCCCTATTTTTTTCTGGGGGCTGCCGCCCCCCAGACCCCTGCAGCCTTGTGGTTTAGTAATCTTGCGTTTGTAAGGCGTTTTACGAGTGTTAAAATTGCTAAAAAGTGCATTTTTCCCCTTTACAAAAAATTGAAAAGTCATTCCCCCCCCCCGAAATTTTTTTCTGGGTACGCCACTGACTATACTACTACGTAGAATATATAATCAGTGTTTTAAAATTTATTAAACGTTTGAAAAGTTCTTAAAATCTTTAAAAAATACCTTAGTTTGGTGTGGTTCAGACTTTCGTGTCCGCTTGGGCTCGCCAGCGCTCGAAAGGTTGCGTTCAGAATTGCTCGGCACAGCCACCCCGTCGGACATCTAGAAAAAAGTTTTTTCTAAATTATTTTTTTTCTACAAAAATTTCTACTTTTTTTGAATCTTTGAGCAAATGATTGAGTTCCAAAAAAACCACCAAAAAAAATTATAGCAGTCATTATAATATGATCGCAGCATTACTATTAAAAGTACTTCTATCATAAAACAATATTCCATTTTTCAAAGTACATTCAGAGCGTACAATAAATTATAATTATAAAAATATTAAAAAATGTAATTATTAAGAAAAGTTCTCAATTAAAAAATTAAATAATTGCAGTGGGTTTTGAAAAAAATCATCTCAAGAAGGATTCGATCCGCCCACCTCGTCATTGTCACACGTCGTGCCGGGCGACTCTGACATGACCGATTTGCCATCCTCCGATTCCCACTGAGCCGAAGTATCGCCGCCGCTGGCCGGGTCTTCGCTCAGGTTCGGGGGGGTGTTTGTTGCTTCCCGAGAGTGCTGACGTCTCACGTGACGCTGAAAACTGGCCAATGAGGGAAAGACCAGCTGACACAGACCACACGAGTTGACCTCTGACCCCAAGTAGTCAGCGTAGTTCACACCCCCCACAGAGCCGGGGGGGTTGCAGGTCCGGGGGGCAGTGGAGTGTGCTGGGGCTTGGTCGGCTGAATGGTAGACCACCGTTTCTGACTGCTGCAAATCAGAAACAAGGGGAGTCAAGTGCGTGCTGTTAAAACACGGGGGTGTAATCTGTGAGGTGGATGTTACATGTTGACTGCCCTTGTTTGTACGGTTGGCGTAATTTTGACAATCAATATTAACTATATTGGCGAAAAAATAGCTACATCTTTTTGCAAATTTTGTCCAAAATTGAAGAAAAAATAGCATAAATTTGATATCAAATAAATGCCATTAAATATTTAAATATTTGATAGTTAATAAATGCCCAAAATATGAGGCCATATTTTACAAAATATATATATCGCTTGCTCTTGTACCCGGATTCCAATATTGCTTGCTCATGTACCAAAATTCAAATCCGGAAGGCGGAGTCCCAGACCTTTACCCCCTTCTTAAGCTGTGTACGTAAGTAAATGGCAAACGTTGTAATGACAACTTATCTTTTGCCTCCCCCCGTCACTTTCAGAACTTACCCCCCCCCCCCCGTTCACATTAACACTCCTCGTTCATATTATCAGTTTTATAGTTTAAATCTTGGTGTTCAAACATAAATTAATTTGCCATAACACTAAAACGGATGGGGTTAGTGACGAAATGTCGCTCAGTACAGGAAAACTCGAATCATCACAATCATTGCGCTGTAGGATTAACATCACTGCGACAGTTACTACTTGTTCTAGCATTTGACAAAAACGAATATGTAAAACTAAACATCTAATTATATTATGTCCTTCGTTTAAGTACTTACTACCAAAGCAACATTGCAAATATACTCCCATTAACTCCCCTAATCCACTTAATCCGGCCCAAACTGCTAATCCGCGTAATCCTAATAATCATATCATAATCATTCTAAATACTTTTAAACATATATGTAGTTGGGGGGGGAAGACCCCCTCAAAATTCGGTCCCGGGGGAGGGGGGGTCTCGCCAAGGGGAAAAGAGGGGGGAGGGTCCCGACGGGAGTAAAACTTTGGTCAAAATCGGAAAAAATCGGCATTTTTTGTGAAATTTAAACGAATTTTACCACAATTTTTGCCAAAAATTGTCAAAATCTGTGTTTTTTGGTCAAAAAAAGCAAAAATTGCGTCATTTTTGGGAGGGAGGGTCAAAAATTAGTTGACGCAGGGGAGGGGGGGGTCCCACCAAGGGGGGGGGAAAGGTACCCGAAATTTTGGTGCTGTTACATGTATGCTTTTAAACATATGGCGCTACCTGCATGAGTGAAAATTTTATCACCGATTTGCTTCAAATTTGTAAACACAATATTAATCCTTATTCGTCTAATCCCCTTAATCCGCCCACCTCCACCTGAAAATTCTCTAGCTGTCCAATCATTCTAATCCAACAAATCAGTCTAATCCAGTTAATCCCCAACCTCGATCAATCAAATCCCTCTAATCCTCTTAATCCGCCAACCTCCAACTGAAAGCTCTCCAGCTGTCCAATCTCCATCTCCCCGGTCGAGCTGACCGGCAGCGGGTCATCGGTCATGATATTGTCCAGGTCGTCTGGGGCAGATCGCCCCGTGGCCGAGGGCAGTTTCAGATGGACTGTGCGAATGTGCCGATAGACGCTGCAGCGAACAGTCAGTCGGACGCCACAGAGCAGGCACTGGTTTTGCGGGGTCACCAGCTGACTGAGGTCGTCCACGCTGATGGCACGCTTTTTCTGAAAGGACAACAACAAGCAAATGTATGACGGGGGATGGGGGGACTCCTCCCCCCAAAATGGAGGGGCCGGGGTGGGGTTCCGAAAATGTGGGCAAAATTTAGTAAAAACGGCACTTCTTTGGAAAAATTTCACAAAATTTAGGGTATTTTTGGTCGATCAGTGGGAGGGGACGGGGAGGGTCCCTAAAACTGGGCCGAGAGGCCCCCCAAATTTTGACCCTGTTACATGTATAAGCAATAATTAGAAGCGCCCGAAGTCTGACCATAATTTGCTGAACCCTGAGACAAAACAGGTGGCGTGATTTGTGTACTGTCTGCTCGCGCCGTACTGTTGATATTCGCAATTCCGTTCTTTTCGTGATGCAATAATATCGTGTAATTGTTGTGTCAGGGTCAAGCATTTTCTGGTCAGACTTTAATAAATGAAACGTTATTGTGCAAAATATTGCAGAGTTGCAGTATGGAATTTTGCATTATTGCATTAATTATGTATGCACTATGCACTAATGATAAGTAGTTTGCACAGTCTGCAGCATTTTGTATTTCGCACAACTTTTGCTTAAACGAAAAAGTAGGTGAAAACTAAAAAGTATATATACGTAAAAAGTGATTCTGTAAGATAGCTGTCGTTCTGACTTAAAATTGTTTCCTAAGCTAAAAAATCTATGTTGCCAAAGCCAAACTCTGGCTACCTTCATAGACTCAAGCAAAGCTATCAAATGAGGTGGCAGGTTGGGTTGTTCGGGAGGGACCGGCTCTGGGGGACTGGGATCCGGCTGCTCCTAAAGTAGAAAAAATGTTTTTTAATATTAATGTTCAATTTAATATTAATAATGATTAAAATTAAAAAAGGTATTTTTTGACCAAAGTTAAATTAGGAAGGTGGCAATAACTTATAGCTTAGCATTAAAGTTATATATACACATAATTTATTTTATATAGCATTCATAAAATTCATACAGGGAAAAAAGACAGTACCCGTTCCCGGCGAAAAAAAAACAAAAAATCATTGAAAAATCGGGGACGACATTAGCTCACTTTTTCAACAGGGTAAGCCCCACCCTAAAAAGAAATCCAGGGTACGCTACTAGAGTATACCATCCCTCAGCCCATAAAAATCATGAAAACTCAATAACCTATAATTCAATTTACCCCCCTTTCAAAATAAGACCCCGTTCGACATGCATGAATAGCCCTACCGACGGAGCCAGCGGAAATTCTCCCAAACTAGAAATATTATCATACCCCAGCAATATTATCCTCCATAATAACGCTTTCAGTCGGCAGTTCGGCAGTCTCAGCGAAAAGTCCTAGTTTACTGGTCCCGGCCTTAAACAGGCTCGATTTCTCTTTCAGTAGCGTCAAAGCCTGTGGACTCAGGTAGACGGAGCTAGCGTTCGGACTAGTATTCCGACTGCAATCATTTCGCATCTGCAGATGAACTAGGCGAATGTGACGATAGACGTTGGAGCGCAGGGTCAGGCGCATGCCACAGAGCAGACAGTCATTGTGATCGGAAACGTATTTGGCCAAATGAACCAGGGAACCGCTTTCGGGACCGCTCTGAAAGAAATGATAAATTTTAAAAAATGAGGTCGGTGGGTTAATTAATTAAATTACTTTTATTTTAACTTCCAAGTTAATTAAACTTTTTAAATTGAAAATTTTCAAAAAAATTTTATTCAAATTTAAAACATTTTTTGTTTTCGTTTCTTAAACAGTTTTTCAGCAAAAAAATGAAAAATGTTTAATTGTTTGAACAAAAATATCGTGGTTTCGTTCGCTATGTTTCAAGAACAATTTTCACTGAAACATGTCTTTTTCGTCCTGATAAAATTACCAAATAATATGACACAGAGGTAAACACGAAACACATTTCGAAATAACTAAAAAAACATTAGCCATAGGAACTCTTTTCCTATTGGATGCAAAGTCCCTATTAATGCGAAAAAAACGAAAAAAATTAGGACTGAGTGCTATTCACTCTAAGGCGATGATAATTATTCTTTTTCTTTACCTTCACAACTGGCAGGCTGTCTTCGGCAGTTTCGGAATATTGTTCATTGCTCTGAAATAAGACAGCACCATCAGGAATCCCTACCATGTGATTTTCGTAGGAGAACGGAAAGACCCCCTTCAGCAAAATCAGGTGAAAAATCTTTTGGAAAGATGGGTCAAAGTCTTCGTTAGAGATAAAAAAAGGGGCCCCAGTAAGACAGGCTACGCAAAATGTTTTTTTGTGTTGTTTACTTGAATAAAATCCTTAAATAAATAAATAAAGTCCTTATGTAATAATTTCAAACGGCATCTCCCGACACTTTACTAAAAAAACAAAATTGAAAAAAATGAAACAAAAATCACAAGCACAAAAAATCTTTTAAAAATGCCCACCCCTTCAGCTTGGGCCAGATTTCCGCCGC
Organism: Trissonchulus sp. WLG1_4; assembly: GCA_030248245.1. NCBI lineage: Eukaryota > Metazoa > Nematoda > Enoplea > Enoplida > Ironidae > Trissonchulus > Trissonchulus sp. WLG1_4. Next base: position 81,188 of record JASANF010008290.1, on the reverse strand, counting down.
TAGACTCCGAGCCGCCATCACTGCTGCGGTCTGGCTCCAGCTGGACTGCTTCCAAAATACCCACGCTCTGGTCTACAGCGTGGGATTTTCCCACGCTGCTGTGCATCCGGCGCATATGACGTCGCAGAATAGTGGCCTTGCTAGTTTTGAAGCCGCACAGATGACAGCTGGTGATTGTGCGAGTTTTGTCCTGAAAAAAATTTCTTTTTTTTATTTAAAAAAAATATTTTCAAATTACTAATAATGGTAAGAAAAACTTTTTACTTTTTTAAAAACATCTTTCTAATATGTCAAATTTTCCGAGCTAAATCGATTTGAGAATATTATAAGTTATAAAATAAGTTTTCCGCGGCATATTATGCGCGCATATTAAAAGAACACAATATAAAGATTTATTTAAGCGGAATCAGAAGTCGTTTTCCCAAAAACTCATAACGACAAAGTCAAACATAAATTGCTATTACCAAGTATTTTTTGTAAGATCTCCGGCTAGACCGCAAAAACTGTGGAATTTGCCTACTCATCGAGATATTCACTAATAACTCTAAATAATAACTAATAACTCAAACTTTACTAATAACTCAAACTAATTAATAACTCAAAATAATAACTAATAACTCAAACTTTACTAATAACTCAAACTAATTAATAACTTAAACTAACTAATAACTCAAACTAATTACTAATAACTCAAAATAATAACTAATAACTCAAACTTTACTAATAACTCAAACTAATTAATAACTTAAACTAACTAATAACTCAAACGAATAACTAATAACTCAAACTAATAACTAATAATAACTAAAACTAATAACTCAAACTTAGCAACACACCTCATTTGCAGTCGTACTGCTAACTTCAGCTTGTTGTTGCTGCTGTTGCAATTGATAGGCTTTGGTGGCGACACTTCCCCCACTAGTAGTTGTCCCACTATTAGTAGCAGCAGTAGTAGTAGTAGCAGTGTTCTGTGAGGGGAACCGAGTGCCCACGCGGATTTTGGAATTGCCACGCAAATGGGCCGAGCTCACGTGACACAGAATGCTGCGCCGATTGGCCAGCGTGATGCCGCAAATGGTGCACTCGTGATTTGGCGTGATGTATTTGGAGGCCCAGTTCTCCGGCGATTTCACCTGAAACAGTTGGAAAATTTATTTTTTTAAATTTAAAATGTAAAAAATTAAACGAAAAAGTGAAATTTTTAACTTTAACAACAATTAAGATTTAAATACAATATTTTATTATATAAATATATGTAAAAAATTATGGAATCGAGCTTGTTTCGATCGTCCAAATTTCTGAATTGAACTATGTTTAGAAGAATTAAGAAAAATATAAAAATACTCCTTCACTCTTGTGCAAACATTACAATCACAATTTTTTAGTCAGCAAACAAACGGACAATAAAAATTAGCTACTACTAAGTGCGTATTTCCAGTCATGGCAAATTTACGTCAAAAAATCACGTCAAAATTCAACAGCGCTATTATCATCTCACATTAAGGGGGTAATTGCGTTTTTAGGTGTTTTTTTTTTTTTCCATAGCCCAGCGCTTACTAATTTAAATCACATGCCGTCTTTTGCTTTAGGTAGAAAAATATCTTTCCTAAATGTATGCCATGCCTTGAAATTTAACCTGTGATTTTCTTTCCAGTATAAGCGACTAAAGAAAGGTCCATTCCAAAATATTAAAATTTTTTACAAAAAGTTTGCGCCACAGCTCTGAATCATACGTCTATCTGTTGGAGCTGAAAGTTGGCAAGGTTTTTGACATGTTTAAAATCCCCAGGCATGTCCCCCATTTTTTTAATAACTAGTCAATTTACTGAGAAAATAGCTGAAAAGCAAACGCACCGAAAATTTAGGATATTTTCTTGTAATTAAAACCGTCTAAAAATGTCCACAGGTGAAATTTCAAAAAAGTGAGAGACATGCCTGGGGATTTTGACCTTTACAATACTGTCCCAAAAATTTATGCTCAGGCGTCACTTCTAACTTGAGTACTGGTGGCGCAAAGTTTACATAGAAATCACAAAAACCTCGAAAACGCAACTACCACCTTAACCCACTAAACCAGCTCCAATCTCAATCTCAACGTAATTATTTCAACTGACTCCCAATCAAATAATAGTCCAATACCTTCTTATGCGGCGTGCTAATGCGATTGTAGTTTTTCCAGGGCTTCTTAAAGTGCACATGTCGCACGTGGCGCAAAATGCTAGCTCGAGTGGCCAATTTAATGCCGCAGAGTTTACACTGGTTTCGGGGGGTGACATAGTTGCTAGTGATAGTGGGGATACCGCCTTCATTGCCCGACGTGGCCTCTTCTTCCTGAAACAAGGAAATCCCCAAACTGCTAATCGGGTTAAACGGACTAAGCCTGCGGCATAATTTTAGTCCGCACTCATTTGTAAACTAGTACTGGCTGGACTAAACAAATAATTAAGCTTTAATACACACGCTTAGGATTAGTGGGCCTAGCTAAGTCGGTTAGTCTGACTAAAAAGCAGCGCGCCAGAACTTAAATCGCATCAATCCGTATATTTTGTAATTGCATTTGAAGCATGATTTCTAAACCATTTCATCGGACCAAAATGAAATCGCTTAGTCCGGTAAAGGAATGAGCCCCAGGCCTCCCCACGCACACTTTTTTGTGTTTTTTACTATGTTTTCGTACACATTTGCTTAATATAAAAGCACACACTTTCTTAAAAAGCACAGGGTGCATTTTTAAAACCCTGTCCCCACCTGTTGTAGTCTTGAGGTGGAGCTGATGTGGTCAATGTGCTCGGCCCGGTGGTGTGGGGGCACGAAGGGGGGGTCGAGTGGGTGCTCGCAGGGGCTGGCGTGGTCGTCGAGCACTCGTGTCACTGGCAGGGCCACGGGGGTGCTCGTGGATAAATCTAAACAAAGTACTTTTATATAAATAAACAACTATTTGAAAGTGAAATTCAAATTGAAAATTTTTTATTATTCGCTGGTTTTTGCATCATTATCTAGACCATAATTCACATAGAAGGGGGTGTTCACCCCTTCGCCACCTGAGAGGAGGATTGGCACCTGGCACCCACCCTCATACAGCGGGTACACCCCCCCCCCCCCGACCAAAGAGTAAAAAATGGAAAACTTTCTAAACAGCTCTAGCTGCGGCCAAAACTGCACCAAAAATGAGCTAACTAAAACAGGGACAAGAGCTAGCTACTTCCATGGCCCAGCTTCCTACCAATCTGCGGAGGGTCGTGCAACCGTGAACTGGTGGAGCCTTCTTCTTCTCCAGCTAGAGGACTGTCCACGCCCAACGATGCCTGAAAAAAAGACAAAAAACAATGGACAAAAAATCCGGAACCTGCTGGCTAGTTGTCCGTAATTGCATGCGCCTGTCTGTAATCACGTGCAGTTGCCAGTTCAATCACCGCAAAGCATAATCAAGCACTTTGTGGCAATTCGAAATCCATCTTTGTACAACAATTAATAAAGTAGCTTGTCGAAAATATCGATTTGCCAACGAGAAATTTTTGGCCCCAAGTTTAGTTTAAGCTTAGAAGCTATATTATGTAAGCTAGCATCACAGCTACTCCTAAAACCCACGGCATGAAAATGAAATGAAATGAAACGTTTTATTCAGAACATAGTGGTTTATGGTGGACACTGGACAGACAAAATCAGCATGTTATATAGCCTAAACTTATATACGTAACGTACCCTATCCCAAGATTGCAGCCAAAGCAAATCCAAATCACCACAAAAAGCTCACCCGAATGTTAAAAATCACAAAAAACCCTGTCCTGTCAAGCTATTACAAAAAAAGGCCAACAATTAATTAATTAATTATTGATTAATTAATTAATTATTGATTAATCAATCAATTAATCAATTAAAATTTCAGCTCAAGCCGGTCGCCCCCACCTCGGCGTCAGTGTCCTCGTCCTGACAGTGGGCCTCGGCCACGTGTTGGAATATCTCCCGGCGCAGTCGCTTGCTCACGCCACAGACGCGACACTTGTTGTCCAGGGTGACCAGTTTGGAGACACGCTCAAATCAAAGGACAATTATTATCAATGGATTAAAGGGATTAATTTTATTACCAGATTAAAGGAGTTATAAATTTTAATCGAGTTAAAGATATAATATGCTACAAATCCAGAATATAAGTCCATGGTGTTACAAGAACTAAAGGCCATTCCGTTATTAATAATTGCACTAGATTTCATGCATAATATATTTTAGTTTTATTTAATTCAAGTATTGACGAGCTGAAAAAAATCATGCTAAAAAGTTATTGGATTCAACTTATTAATTAGTATTATCAACAAAATGTTTGACGAATCGGCCCAAAAATCGGCCAAAATTTCAGGCTACAAAACCACCAAAGCTTTACCGATCGCACGTCAGTCCGTGGGTGCTTGAAGTGCACCGTTTGGATGTGCCGCAGGACGCTGGCTCGCACTTTGCAGCGCACGCCACAGAGGCCACAGCGGTTGTCTCGCGTCAAATACTGCGCCGCTTCCTGGGTGCTCAGTTTCTGAACAAAAAAAAACAAAAAAATTAATGGTAATTTGAGTCTTGTAATTTTCACTTTTTACAAATTTACAAACTGTAAATTTGAACACATTGGTCTTAGTATTATTCTGCAGTCTTTTTATTTGTCTTTTTTACTAATGGCTTGTTATTGCGTCTAATTAGGATGTTTTTATTTCGTTTTATGATTTAGACTGTTTAATTGACAATTTTTTACTGCAATATAAGTTTCTTAAAAGTATATAATACATACTTTTGCTTTTTTAAAACCTTTTTAAAGACGAACAGCCAATAAGGTTTGAATAGAACTTACACTTAAATTTTTTTCAACTGAATGGTACCAGTGGATGTATGTTCGGTACCAGTGGATTCAACAAGTAAATGTAGCATAATATACTCGTGTACACATGCACATGCAGCATAATATAGTTGTGTACACATCAGGGTTGGCAGTCTCGGTCTCGGTCTCGGTCTCGGTCTCGTAAAAAACCCGAGACTAGGCTGGTCTCGGTCTCGGTCTCGGTCTCGGTAGCAAAACCGAGACCTGCCATAGGGTGGTCTCGGTATTTCAGATGAGACTTGAAGTTTTCAAAATTTTCCAAAATCACGAAGATTTTTTATAATTTAAGTTTCCGCATAGAATGCTAAGCATGAAATGGTCAAATCTGTCTGCTGCAGAAGACAGTCAGTTCACCGGCAAACTTTAGCTAACTTCAAGTTCAAACTTTATATATAAAGCTACATTTTTTAATTAAAGTTTGAGCTCGAATGGGTTGTCTGACTTAGCGATGTTGCCAATTGTATGTGGAACCTCTCAAGCCTACATATATAATCAGTAAAAATACTGCCCATCATTTGCCAAATAGTGCTACATAAGTTCTTAGCTGATTTGTAAGTAAAAATTTGCGGGCTTCTGCAACTTTACTAAGCGCGAATTGGGTGGCAGTCTAATTGAATTTCTTGAGCCCCAACCTTTAAACGCATGTCAAAACATTAAGTATCTGAAAAAACCTAGGCACAATCAAATGCTCTTTGGGCTATGGAGTGGTTGGGGCATCAAACATTCCCCCCAGATATAAAAAAAGTGTCAACGAAAGAAACTTTTCTGGTCCGTGTTGATGCCCCTATCAGAACTTATGATAGTAGCACCACTGAACCAGCACAGAGGATTCTACGCTGGCACCCGAGTCAGACTTCCAAAATGCCAATATATGCAATGCACTATAAAACGCCTTGTGGCACGCGAAGAAGTGTGCGAAACTTTTAAAACATTCCAAAAGTTGACAGAATAGCGGGAAAATAATCCTATGTATTGCCACCGTCAATCACCTAACTCTCATGCATTTGGTCGTTACAATGTTCAGTTTCGCGCAACTTCGCAAGTCATACACTCATACAACCTAACCTAACGGTCACTTTTTTATAACTTAATTACCAATTATTTTTCACGTTTCCAAGTATCTCACATTTTTAAAATTGAAACTTGAAAAAAGGTTTCCAAAGGGCTGGTCTCGGTCTCGTAGGTCTCGTTTGGGTGGTCTCGGTTGCCTGGTCTCGGTCTCGGTCTCGGTCTCGGTTGCAAACCCGAGACTTGCCAACCCTGGTACACATGCATAGGCTTTGATGAAAGACAATAACGAGCAATAGTAAGCCACATAGTCGCAGGGGTCTGGGGCGGCAGCCCCAGAAAAAAATTTGGGAAAATTTTTGATTTTTAGGCCAAATTTAGTCCATTGGAGACGTATCAGAAAATTTTTCCGGCCGGACCATAAAAACCAAAGGGGGGACCCTTGTGTAAAAAATCACTGGGGAAACATTTAGGGGGGGGAATTCTCCCCATCCCCCCCCCCCCTGGGTACGCCCTTGAGCCAAACAAAATATATTAGGTCTTCAGTCGAACTTTAGTCCAAAAATTTTTTCACAAAATTAAAAAAAAATCTGATCAATCCTAATCCTTTTCAAAATCCATCCCCCTGCCAGCTACCCGCGGTCCAGGTTATCCTAAAGCATAAGTACGAGGATGAAGAAAGGAGGGGGATCATTGAGGGCTTGAGAAAAGGCTTCAAAAATCTAAGCAAAAGTGGGTAAAAACGGTACATTTTCGCTAAATTTAACGTATTTTCGGTCGATCAACAGGAAAATTCCCCCTCTCAGTTTTGACCCCGTCACTTGCTTACAGTTTCGTCACTGGAATCGTCCTGAGCGGACGCAGCCAGCATGGATCTGCTCGGTCCGCCGGTGGTCGAGTTTTGCTGGGAATCATCGCTCTCAACCATCGAGTCCTGACTTTCAATGGAATCTTGGTTGAAATCAACCTGAAAAAGGGCAGCCATAATAAAATGGCTGGAATAACAAACCCTAAACACGGGAATTTTAACAATGAATTTATAAAAAAAAGTGCTTACTTTTGACTGAAAATGCTAGTAATCAATCTTTCAGCCTAAACTCTAGTTTTTCATCAACTTCAAATAAACCTAACCTTTAATGACAGACTGTGTGAGTAGCGAACGACCGGAGGTAAAATTTTGCCGGAGCCGGAGCCGGATATAAAATGCTGGAGCCGGAGGCAGTGTTTTACGAAAAATTTCCAATAGTAAAAACTGTTGACAATTGTGAAATTTTTTTCAATTTTTTTCGAAACAGCATTCTTTAATTTTTCAACAGTCACGCCCCATTTATATATATACAGTATGTCTTTACATACACTCTCATACGACCAGTAGTAGGCCACTGACTGGTCCCGGCTTTGGATGATCTCACAAAACATTTTCATCAAAATTGATATAAAGTCAAAAATTTGGTCAAATTGACCAGTATGGCATTTTGACTGCGGTGCGAAGAAAAAGTGTGAGAAACTTCTGATTTATAGGCCGAGTTTAGTCAATTGGAGACGTAAAAAAACATAATGCTAGAGAGGGTAGTCACCTCCATTACAACTGGCAGTAATACAAGTACTGTCCATTACAACTGGCAGTAATACAAGTACTGTAACCGACTGACCGTTTCGAATTTTGTGATTTTTCTCAAAATTTGAACTTTTTGCCAAAGTTTGAACAATGAAAATTCTCCGGCTCCGGCACTTTTTTTGCCGAAGCCGGAGGCTCAAATCCGGCCGGATCCGGAGCCGGAGCCTCCGGTCGATCGCTATGTGTGAGGTACTTTACCAATTTCACTAATTATGCAAAAAGACCTTATTTGCTTCCCAATTGTGCTACACTGCCACATGAATTAATGTCCCAGCTAAAGACAGTTTGATTACAAAACAATGTTTCCAAAAACAAAGTCACTTCTTGCATATTATTTAAACAAATTCCACACATTTGTTTCAAAAAACACCTGGTTTCAACATTAAAAAAACGCTCACCTGACTATCATCTAACCCCTCCGCTGGGCCTCGGTCCTGAGTCTGGTGCTTGAAGTGCAAAGCGCGCACGTGACGCAACAAATTGCTGCGTGAGATCAGGCGCATGCCGCAGAGTTTGCACTGGTTGTTGGCACCGGCGTACTTCTTAATCAGCGGCAGGTCGGGCAGGGGAGTGTTGTGAGGTTTGCCGGCGGAATTACTGTACTGATCGAAGGAATGCTAAAAGCGATGTTTTGGAAATTCAAATAATAAGGAATTCGAATTCACAAACACGTCAGGTAGTGGAGGGGAGGGAGGGTGGGGGGGGGGCTAAGACCCCCCAAATAGAATCAGCAGGAAGGATCAAACAAGTTTCGCCACATTAAAGTTGAAACAAGAACCGCTACTTCCAGAAAAGGAGGGATACTAAAAATTTTTGTAGAGTACACGTCTAATTTTAAACTTGACTCGCCCCTCCCCCGTTCAGATCTATGCGCATGTATAAAGAGTGCCAACAGCCATTGAGTTTTCAACGGCCGTTGAAATTGTTAGAATTTCATAAATAGTGAAATGGTGTGCTTTTAGCAGAGAAAAATGTGAAATTCAACAGTGATTTTATAAAGAAAACTCTGTTGAGCTAAACGGTGGCTGAAATTTCAACGCCCGTTCAAAGTCCTTATACAATTATCGGGCCCTGAAGGGGCAATACTCAACGACCAAGATTACGCCAATTTATCCCTTACTCGACGCAAAACATCCTGTCTCGGCTGACTGAAGTGCACGGTCATAATGTGTCGTTTCACATTGGCTCGGCCGCTGAACTTGGCTCCGCAGATGCTGCATTTCACGCCGCCCACGATATACTTGCCTGCGGACACGCGCTGCAATGAAATACAATTGATACAAATACAAATAGAAATGAAATACAAATACACAATTGTGTACACTAACACTGTACACTTGTGTAATTTGGAATGTTCACAGCTTCAATGTGTTTGTGTGGGCTAGATGTTTACTAGAAATTTCAGGTTTTCACGAAAAATTAAAAATTTTGTCTTATGACTTAGTGAATCAGGAAACCCATCCAGAAACTCTATATATATAATATGCCTTCAAGCAAGTTTCATAAAATTTATGAGTAAGCGAGTGCAAACCCTACATAGAAGGTCAGATATTAATCAGCAAAATGAACTAAGCTTATGTGGTAGGCATAAGTGGGCAGGTAGCAAAATCTGGGCAGGGTAAGCCACCGGGGAGTGGGGGGACCAACTTTTCCGGCCGATTTTGCTTCGTAAGCTATTCTACTGTCAAGACAATCATTCTGCGTAGGGAGGGGGCGTTACGCATCTATATGGGGGATTGCAGTTGCTTTCTGTGGGGTAAGGCCGGGTTAAAACACCCTACCACACCCGTGTAAATATAGGGTGATGGGGCATGGGGGTGTGGTATGTTAAATCCTTTTACTGTCGCATGCCGCACAAGTTCCATCACCAGTATCACCTGTCCTCGTTTATAACTACGTCAGACAATCTAACTAACCCTGTCAGCCTGGTGGTTGTGTCGCTTCTGCTGCGACCACAGGAGACTGCGAAAGTTTTTCTGTCGTCGCGTGATCACGCTGTCCTGGGGCTCGCTGACGCCGTCTGCTGTTCTGTCCCGGGAAGCCGTATCCTCAGTGACCAACAAATCAGACTGCTAAAATGGAACTGGTCAGGATTAGAAATACTACACGAGGCTCTCGCACATACCTAAGCCAGCAAAACTGGATTTCCCTCATAGATAGCCTACATAGTTTACTATCAAACTGGCATCGACAAAAACCAATATATACAACAACAAAGAAAATATTTCTTAAGCTAAACTACAAAGTACAAAAACAATATTCTCTTACCTCAACTACCAAAGTACAAAACAATATAATATATTTGTATCTCTCGCCTCATCTACTAAGTACAAACAATATCTCTTGCCTCAACTACAAACAAAGTACACACAAAACAATATCTCTTGCCTCAACAACTACAAAGTATTATGTATATTGTATAATAAACAAAGACACATTTTTTAAAATACCCCAACCAAAACTCACAGATTCATCATCCTGAGCATTATGTTCTGAGATGGCAAGGTGACTAGACTCATAGGCAGGCCCCCCCGAGCCCCCCTCCGCCGCGCCCCCCGTTTGCGCGGTGTCCTCGTCCAAGGGTTCCTGTTTCACCACAATGCTGGACACAGCGATGGCCCCCCCAGAGCTGCTGAGCTTGTCGGGCGAGTAAACATTGGCATAACGACGCGGCAGATTGTCTGATAACTGAAACAAAAAAATTATCTAATATAATATATGTATATACTTTAAATTAAAAATAAAGTTAAAAACTTAGCATATACAGTTGGGGGGGAAGACCCCCCCAAATTTGGTCCAAGGCTGTCCCGCCAGAGAGAAAAGAGGGGGAGGGTCCCGCCGGGAGTAAAATTTTGGCCAAAATTCGAAAGTCTTTTGAAATCGGCATGAAACTTGTGAAACTTGAGCCTGTGAAACTGTGAAATTTTTACCAAAGTTTTCGCCAATAATTGTCAAAATCGGAGTTTTTTGGTCACAAATGGTGGAAATTGCGTCATTTTAGGAGGGGGGGGGGGGGGGGCAAAAAAGAATTGACGGAGGGGAAGGGTACCCAAAATTTTGGTGCTGTTACATGTATGAAACTTAGGTACAATCTCATTGTAGGCCAGAAAAGCATAAAAATGTATATCTATATAATTGTGGCCGGTAAAAGCTTAAAAATAATTAGAAATAAAACGGTGCTATCTTTCAGTCACAGCCACCCCCGCCCTCCCTCGTTCGAGAAATCAGCAAAACACATTTTTTAACTGTTTGTTAAAACTGTTTTTTAACAAACAATCTTTTTTACTAATGCTGGACAAAAAAACTTGCAACCCGCCCTCCAATCTTAAAGCCAACCATAAATACTGTCATCCAAAACCGGTCTGTCCATTGCGGCTGTCATCAACTGAAAAACATTGACACTCTCTCTGTCACTCAGCGACCACAGGCGCATTAAGGATGAAACTTCGGGGGAGGCAGCGTCCAGTGGAAAAAATTTTAAATTTTCAGTTAAACTTTTTCATCTTTCACAAAGACACAAATAAATTTTTTTTCAGTCATTCAATAAAAAACCGAAGTAGAAGATACCCTTGCCCCCCCTCTCCGTAGATCCGCCATTGTCACCTAGATCATGTATATATAATTTCTCACATGATCAAACTGATCGTGACTGCTTCCAGTATTGTTCCTCGGATACGTGGCCGTCGTGACGGAGCCCCAACAGCGGCCTTCGGGATTGATGCGCTCGGAAAAAATGGCTCGGCCTGGGTTTGCCAAAACTTCGGCCACCAAATCGTGCAAACTCTGATCTTGAACGTCCAACTTTTTTGACAGGGAGGAATGCAAATCACCAATGGCATCAAGAACTGCTTGTTTTAATCCGGAAACTTCCTCTCGAAGTCCACGACACTCTTCACAGGCAACAGAGCCCATTTTCTTGCCTGAAAAATAATAAGCAAACCTTGTGATATAATAGTTTGATCTCCATTTTAACTTCCTTGAAAAACTACACTCAACACAAATTTTTAAGCCCGGGGCATACTTGTCCTTAAGGACACAGGGACAGGAACAAGGACGAAGTTTGGTCAGCTGCTGTGAAAAATTGACTGAAGCGCTTTGACTAATTTTATGCATGCAGTTTGAAAGTGACATCAAGTTTCTTCGTGAAAAAAATTGGATCAATTGGCCATGTTGTTTTCTTGGAATTGTTTAAGGAGTCAAGGACAAAACGATAGGGACAAGGACAAGGACGAGTATGAACCGGGCTTTAGGCTGTCAAACTTTACTCTCGTCTGTATTGCACTATCGGCAATTGCACAGGAAAACCAGCAAATCTGAATTCTCTGTATAAAATTTTGTCAGGATTTTTCAGATGTTTTTTAAACCCTTTCCATTCAAAGACATTGTACAGACTTTCACAGGTATTTCAAAGAAATTCAGGAAAAATTTCGATTTTTCGAATGGAACGGGGTCAGGGTGCCTTTGTTTTGATTCTGAAAAATTGTAAACATTATTTCTACTCTATCTAACCGCGTTTTGATCGGAAAAAACACGGGTTTCTGAAAAAAAATTGCGAAAACGTCCCTCTCGGAGGGATCAGTTTTTGGAGGGTCCGGGGTCGTCTCAGAAAATCCAAAAAATGAAATAGGATTTTTGAAGCAAAAACACAGGAAAACCAGGAATCTGAATTTTCTGTAAAATTTTTTCGGTTACGGATTCTTCAGATGTTTTTTACCCTTTCCATTCAGAGACATTTTACAGACTTTCAGAGAAATGCAGAGAATTTCACCCAGAATTCAGAGACTCTGAATTTTATCTGAAAAAAATGTTACTGGCTTTTCAGATAAATTTCAGATACTTTTTACAAGAATTTCAGATAAAATTTACCTGATATTTACAGATGCGAAAAACATGTGAATTTTCTCTGAAACTCGTGTAAAAAGTATCTGAAATTTATCTGAAAAGCCAGTAACATTTTTTTCAGATAAAATTCAGAGTCTCTGAATTCTGGGTGAAATTCTCTGAATTTCCCCTGAACTTTTCTGAAATTTATCTGAATTTCCTTTGAAAGTCTGTAAAAGGTCTCTGAATGGAAAGGGTAAAAAACATCTGAAAAATTTCCTGGTTTTCCTGTGAAATGCTTCCAAGGTGCTCTACTCAAAAAAATAGGTCCACTATTCCCCCCCCCCCAAACTGCATTTAACCCCAATTCAGAGTGGCTGAAACCTGTGAAATTATCTCAATTTTCCCTGAACTTCTCTGAAATTTATCTAAAATTCCGCTAAAACTCTGTAAAATGTGTCTGAATGTAAAGGTAAAAAACATCTGGAAAATTCTGTAACACTATAACAGAAAAAAATTTACTGAAAATTCAGATCCCTGGTTTTTCTATGGCTGGCGACCACTGCATCCAACATTTGTCAATTTGAACAGATTATTTACTGAAAATTTAGATCCCTGGTTTTTCTATGTTGGCGACCACTGGGCGACAGCTATTTTGGGGGCTAGAGAGCAGATTGGGGGCATGGCTGACGAAGGGGGCTTCATATTTTTATTAAAAGATGGGGTAGGAAGCAGTGGCGTATTTAGGGGGGGGGGGGGCTGGGTGGGGTGCAGCCCCCCCCCCTTAGCGATTTGAGCCCCCCCCCCTTAGAGGGTCGCAGCCCCCCCCTTTCCGAAACTTCAAAAGCTGACAAAAGTGTTTCTGATACCTCCACAATTGACAAATTCTACCTTCAAAATTTAAAAAATCTCTAAGTTTTTTCCATTCTGTTGATGTTTTTTCGGCTTAGATACCTTTTTTCTTTGTGCATGCCTATATATATGCCAGGTCTATTATCATATTCAGTGCTAATTGATTAATGTCTCACATGTTTGTATAGTTAGATAGGGTAAAAAATACTACAAAGTATACTATTTTTTGCTTTGCTGCATACATGTTTGTATTTTTTTGTTTGTATTTTTTTGCATACATGATATTTTTTACGATTTTTTTCACTTTTTGTTAATTTTAATTTTTGAAGCATTATTACACCAATCTGCAGTGGCGTAGCCACAAAAAATTTCGGGGAGGGGGGATGAGTTTTCTTTGTTTTAAAACGTTAAACATGCATTTAATTGCTATTTTAACGCTAAAAACGACACATATTAGCAATTTTCGGCCAATTTATAGTTTCTGTATAATAAAATTAGCCACAGTCGACCATTTGGAACTTTGAATAATGATCTGCTAACGGCAAGTGTATCCGCGTCTCGTGTGTCAATTTTCAACCCTAAAATTGCAACACACATCAGAAACGGTCGTTCTTGACGACGGATCAGAAAAAGCCACCTGGCAAAAGCATATGGCAACGATAAATCATCGCAAAACCCCAATTTTTGAACGCAGCCACAAAATAGCCTACGCTGGCCCATAGCACAAAAAGATTCACTCCAACTCTTATGTACGCAGCTGTACACAACGGGCTTTTACGCCAAATGGACGTGACTTTTGTTCCCCGCTCGACTATATATAACGTAGGTCATAGGCCCTTGGGCCTATTTTTTGATCCATGGGCTTAAATATTAATGTTTAATATTTTAAAATTATATATTTTTGTTTATTTTATGTCAAAAGTGCAGTTGTCAGTGCAATGTAGATGGTTAAAACCTCAAAAAAGCTAAAACTTCTGGGGACTGCCGCCCCCAGACCCCCGCATTGCTAAATGCTTGCTGTAGATCCACTACATTTTTTATTTCATGTAAAAAGTGTAGTTTTCATTGCAATGTCGATGGTTAAAACCTCAAAAAAGCTAAAACTTCTGGGGGCTGCCGCCCCCAGACCCCCGCATTGCTAAATGCTAGCTGTAGATCCACTACATTTCTTTATTTCATGTAAAAAGTGCAATTTTCAATGCAATTTCGATGGTTAAAATCTCAAAAAAGCTTCAACTTCTGGGGGCTGCCGCCCCACAGGAAAACTTTTTCCGGAAAATTTCCGGAAATTTTCCGGAAAAAAAATTTCCGGTAAATTTCCGGAAAATTTCCGGGTTTTTTCCGGATTTTTTCTTTTGTGCCCTGCCGAATTTCCGGAAATTTTCCGGAAAATTTCCGGTTTTTTTCGGGTTTTTTCCGGAAAATTTCCGGCAATTTTCCGGAAAATTTCCGATTCCCAGTCTCACTTTCCGGAAAATTTCCGGACTTTTTCCGGATATTTTCCGGTCAACGCCAAACTGTTGCCGGATAATTTCCGGAAAATTTCCGGGTTTTTTCCGGAAAATTTCCGGGTTTTTTCCGGATAATTTCCGGGTTTTTTCCGAATAATTTCCGGGTTTTTTCCGGATAATTTTCGGGTTTTTTCCGGAAAATTTCCGGGTTTTTTCCGGAAAATTTCCGGATAATTTCCGGGTTTTTTCCGAATAATTTCCGGGTTTTTTCCGGAAAATTTCCGGGTTTTTTCCGGAAAATTTCCGGGTTTTTTCCGGAAAATTTCCGGATAATTTCCGGGTTTTTTCCGGAAATTTTCCGGATAATTTCCGGGTTTTTTCCGGAAAATTTCCGGGTTTTTTCCGGATAATTTCCGGGTTTTTTCCGGATAATTTCCGGGTTTTTTCCGGAAAATTTCCGGGTTTTTTCTGGAAAATTTCCGGGCTTTTTCGGGATAATTTTCGGGCTTTTTTGGGATAATTTTCGGGTTTTTTCCGGAAATTCTCAAAATAATTTCCGGGTTTTTTCCGGAAAATGTCCGAATTTTTTCAGGAAAATTTCCGGATAATTTCCCGGTCACCCAAAATATGGCTCATTTTACAAGGGCCAACAAAATTTTTACAAGCATCTCTTGTCACGGGGTGTGGCTGTTTTCCGACACCAGGTTCGCATAATATGGCATAGTCAACTATAGTGGTGCGGGGAAAAAACCATATTTTCAACTTTTCGGGTCGTCCTGTGCTCCACATAAATCATATCCATTAGTGCTCGCGGCTGTTATAACGGCCATCTTTCGTCTAACTGTTGCACTATTAAAATGGATTGTAACTACTCACGTTTCTGAGTAATAAGCCTCGAAAGTCGAAACCTTCGGGAAAAAACCCTAATGCGGGGAAAAAACCCTATCACTTTTTTCAGTTGTTCTATTAGCAGTGAGTATAAACTCAATCTACGTATAAACTCATTGTGTTCTACAACTCTTAGGCTGCAGTATGGAATAAAGAAACCGTTTTTCCGACACCCATGTGACTCACACTAATTTTTCAAAAATCGACTTCTGCCCAAATATGCATTTTTTCAATATTTACAAGCATTAAAAATAAATTTTTGCGCCTATTATATACGTCAGAAACGGAGGACAAACACCGCCCGCGTCTAGAATTTTTGGATTGAAGTGGTACGCAGCAGCTAAAGCCTAAATATTCCAAAAAAGGTCAAATTTTGGTGAAACATCACCAAAACAGGTTTCGTAAGGGGTGTCGGGGTATGGGCCAAAACGACAAAAAACGACGTATTGCGGCCAAATAAACGGTTTTAATGAAGTCTACGCAAGTTGTTAGCCCAGATGAACCCACTTTTGTAGCAACAATGGGTGAGTTTAGCAAAAAAATATCGCCAAATAAAATAGGGTTTTTTCCGCAATAGGGTTTTTTCCCGCACAAACTTTGAACTGTCACAGGTAAACCACAACGTTTTTCACTGTTTTTAGCTTCAGAAATATAGAGGAAAGGTAACTCTCTTGATAAATGCAAACGGCGTTGGCAAAAAGTGTTTGAAAAAATTATGACAAGTGAAAAATTTGGAAAAATTTGGAAAACTTCACTTTGAAATTTTTCAACACGCAAAATTTTGAAATTTTATAAAAAAATGCTACAGACCTCAAAACTGCACAGCAATTGGTGTGGTAAGTCAGTTCGTGATGGGCTTTCTACCTATACTAAAAAAGGACCTATGTCGTACATAAGGCTCGGCCAGGAAATACTAAGGTTTTTTCCTCGCAAAACGCGTAAGGTTTTTTTCCCGCACCACTATATATACAATACACACTATGTATATATACTAAAATTTTTGTAAATAAATAAACACATGATAATTCTATTTTGTATGCAACCTGCTCATTTTTGCCAAAGTTAAGCTTTTTGATGATTTCACATTAGCAACTGACTTCTACTTGATGCCAGTAACTAAGACTTATCCTTGCTGGCCAACATACTAAACTTAAGGCTTAGCACCAAGCCTCCGCTTAAGCCAGTGCTCCGATCCCTAAGTTAAAGCAAAACAGAGCCTATATACGCCTAAAAGCCCATGGTCTAATTTAAAAGAACTGCTAATAAGCATGAAAAATACATAACTTTGCTGCCGCGGGTTTTTCCCACAAATGGGTTTTTTCACCGGAGAAGTTTTTATTTAGAGCAAGGTTAGGCCTACGACATATATATATTTTTTGGTTTCCCGTAGAAACATTGTAATATAAATTTGGGCTACATGACAAAATATAGAAATGGGGGTTTTCTTGTTTGTTGTTGATTGAAAATGTTTCAAGTTTTTTTGAAGGAATTTCTATAAGTAACCCTTGAAAACCAAACAAAAATGGCCTGGAAACAAAATCCATAGGATTTGCAATCTGTTGTGCATATCAACGTGCCTTATTCTCTGAAGTAAATTTGTCATTGTCATTGTCATTTTCCCGTCTAAAAATACTGCATCACAAAAACTTTAATTTGGGCAAACTCTTGAAAAGTAAAGAACAGTACAAAACACTAAATACAACAAAATATACATAAAAAGCAGCTATATAAAAATAAAGCCACAAAACATGTACAAAATTGCGCCAATTAGAGTATATATACACTCAAAGTATAAATTATATTTTCAAATATTCGAACTACAACTACGTACATACAACTATGTATATATAACCTGAAAAAGAAAACACAAAAAAGTTTTCCGGAAAAAATCAGGAAACTGTGGCAAACCGCAAAATCAGAAAATCACCTAAAAAATCCGAAGAAGTTTTCAAAAAAACCCAGACATTTTCCTGGAAAAACCAAGAAATTTTCCGAAAAAACCCGGAAATTTTCCGGAGAAAACCCGGAAATTTTCCGGAGAAAATCCGGAAATTTCCGGAAAAAACCCGGAAATTATCTGGAAAAAACGAGGAAATTTTCCGGAAAAAACCCGGAAATTATCCGGAAAAAACCCGGAAATTATCCGGAAAAAACCCGGAAATTTTCCGGAAAAAACCCGGAAATTATCCGGAAAAAACCCGGAAATTATCCGGAAAAAACCCGGAAATTATCCGGAAAAAACCCGGAAATTTTCCGGCAAAAACCCGGAAATTATCCGGAAAAAATCCGGAAATTTTCCGGAAAAAACCCGGAAATTATCCGGAAAAAGCCCGGAAATTTTCCAGAAAAAACCCAGAAATTTTCCGGAAAAATTAATTTCCGGATTTTCTCGGTTCGGAAAAAACCCGGAAATTTTCCGGAAAAAAACCGGAAATTTTTTAATTTCCGGAAAATTTCCGGGAAATTTCCGGAAAATTTCCGGAAAAAGTTTTCCTGTGCCCCCAGACCCCCGCAAAGTTAAGTGCTTGCTGCAGATTCACTATTGTAGTTTATCGATGGTTACAATTACAAACTCAAAAAAGGTCCGAGGGTTGCCGTCTCCGCCAGACCCCTTTTGAGCGGCGGTGGCTCACAGTTGCTCCGCACCCCCCCCCCCCGGTCTCAACCCCCCCCCTTTGCGAAATCCTGGATACGCCACTGGTAGGAAGCAAATTAGAATAGAAAATAATTTCTCCCCCACCCGCTTCAGTCTGACCGCAGCCAACATTTGTCAATTTGAACAGATTACACACTTTCGACATTTTATATTTAACCAGGTAAAGGTATACTTAACCATCATCCTCAGCGTTACAATGTTTTACTGCTTGCCGCCCCCTTTGATTTGGCCTGTTTTCAACGCGACGCGAGTCATCACGACCAAACGGTCTACTCTCGCTAGGCCGAATGAATCACCGCTAGGCCGAATCGCCATTAGGCCAAATCGTCGTTAGGCCGAAAATGTGTTTGCTGAGCATGCATGCAATATAAATTACACGTAGTGCATATTATACAGTTACAGTACCACACGATACTGTAATACATATCTGTAATACCATGCATACTGTATGCTGTTGATGACTGTACATTTTTGAAAATTGTGCTAAATAAATTTGTTTTAAATTGTATTTCTTTTCGACCTAACAGAGATTCGGGTTCCGGCAATTCGGCCTTGCGCCGGCCGGCGATTCGGCCAAGCGGTGACACGCCGACCAAACATCATCCCCAGATTCAGTATCAAGCCAACGGCGTAAGCATGTATTCCAGACGATGCTCACAACAATAAATACATTGACCAATAGCACAACTATTGGTAAGTGATAGTAATGGTGAGTGATAGTATTAGTGTTAAATTTCATTCTTGGTCATGCTTTGCATTTTTAACTTAATTTTATAATCGTGCAATGAAGTTACATACATACGTATGTATTCAGTCGACACCAGACAGGAGGTGGCGGCTGGACTTTTTAATGCTTTTCGTTTTATAATTACATGTGTGCATTGTTCTGCATTAAAATACGGTTAAAGTATCTGGTTATACAGTAAGCATAGGGCTTTGTTAACTTTAAAAAGAAAATTTGACATGTTTTGATTTGTTTTGAAATGTTTTGACTTACTTTGTTGAGTCGTTTTTTTGCCGAAAAGTGCCCATCAGCAGAGGGAACGACATTTTTTCCACTAATAATTTTTTGATCGTTCTGTTTTGTAATTTGATTTTTAACAATTTAAAGTACAACATCAAATAATAATTAGTTAATTAGAATAATTAATACGTTGCAAGTGAGAACCTAGCAAGCTAATTCTCTAAAGCGGCAGATTGCATAAATAAGTGTAAGACAGGCCCGTTAGAGTATTTAAAAGGTTTTACGAAAGCTCAGCATTGGCCCAGTCAGTAGCTCAAATGGTACAGCACTGGTCTGCAAATCCAGTGATTGGTCGTTCGAATCCCCCTTGGGTCATTCCGATGAAGATGTTTTCTTTCATCCAGTAACAACTCCTTTGCTGTCATGAAAAAACCCCCTTTCTGTCTTCAGGGGGTAGTGTCGCGATAGCAATCGATTTTGCGCAACTGTAAAACTTTTTCTGTAAAAGATAAGAGAAAGTTTTTTAAACGTTTTAAGATATGTGTCAAGCCAAGTATTTTGCCATGTTTCAGATAAAATTGATGCAGTATACTGTTAGCAGTGAGGTCGCAAAGTCGGGAAAATGACGTTTTGCAAACCTATTCACATTCGATTTTTTCGGCATAATTAGAAACTTTTTTATTAGATTCTTTACACAGGCAAAAAGCACATACATATGCTCTAGTTTATGGTACCGTTATTTTAATAGCGCTCTGGACTTTTAATATTAATATAAATATAAATAGGAGACGCCAAAAATTTTTATTATAAATATTAATATTAATAGAAGCGCGATTTTATTTTAATTTAAATACTAATATAAATAGCCAGTCCAAATTTTTTTATTATTAATATTAAATAGGATATAAACTATCCTAAGCAAAATGATAAATATAATAATTCAGATTTGAGTATACCAAACGAAAGCTTATGTTACGCTGATCATTATTATTATAGTACCTAAGCTAAATTCTTTTTATGGAAATAAATTTAATTTTTGGAATCAGTCCATTGTGTTAAATAATAATAACAAACTAACTTAAACCAATTTTAACTTACATTTGTCGAAACCCCGTGGTGTAGTGGTTAGCATTGAGGCCTTTCACCCCTCTGGTCGCTGGTTCGAGCCCAGCCGGGGGTCGTTTTTTTCAAACTTTTAACTCAAGATTTTTTGAGCACAACAAAAGATGTCATTTCTTTAGTAAGCATTTCGATCATAACACTATGAATACGTATTCGATTCGAATCATATAGTTGCATACCATACTTACCATTTGTTTATCCAAAAAGCACTGGTTTTGACAAATTTTGGCCAAAATTTAGGTTATCGTTTAACTGTTCAAATAATTTACTGTGACTAGAGTGACCCGCTTTCCTCCCCTATGACCGAATTTTGGGGGGCAGTCTTCCCTCCATCCCCTACAAATATTACTTCATCAGAAACTTTTTCAAATTTTCTGTGTAATTGAGGATCCGCGTATTTGCTTCACGTACATACATCCCTAATATACCTGACGCACTAAACTTGTATAAATAGTGTTTCTGATTTTATTTTTAATATTAATGTAAATAGAAGCTTAAAATCTTTTTTAATATTAATTTTAATACTAATATAAATATGAACTGAATTTTAACGCTAATGCTCACTAAAACATAGTAAACACACAATTTTTAGTGAACATCGAAGTAATATTTCTTGTCATTGATAAAATGATAGCCTAAATGACTGCCTATTCAAGCACTATTAAAAATACTAGTAAAAATACCGCCATTTTTAATATTAATAGTGCCTATACATTTTAATATTAATATAAATATAAATATAAATATAAATAGGGTACCTAATTTATTTTTAATTTTAATATTAATATAAATAGCCAACCGTATTTATTTTTAATTAAATATTAATATAAATAGCGCAGCTCATTTATTTTTAATATTAATATTAATAAAATAACAAGTCTAGTGGGTCTAGTTTAGACTAGTTAAACAAAATCAGTAAATGCCATTATGTTTTTAATAATATTTGATAAATTCACATTTTTCAATTTTCAGCATTAGGGCACCGATAGTGAGATTTGATCACACATGGTGTGATCTACGTAGTCAGTCACTTTCAGCAAACGGTTTAAGGGGGCATCACTCTTGACACCGTAGTGGTACAGAAATAAGTTTAGCATCATTTTTAAGCAAATTGTCTGAGCTTTAAAATGATGGGTGACATGACCTCGTGACGTAACGTTAAACGTGCGTCAAAAATTACCTATTATTCAAAATTTTGACGTGTTTTTTGGTACTACGCCTTCGTGTAACATATCATTTGAAAGTGCAGGAATTTCTCTTTCACGTGACGATATTTTTATGGTCCTACGACACTCATAGCGAAAGTTACGACCCCTTTTCTGATTAACCTCAAAAATAACTAACTACAAAGAGTGGTCCGTCGCGGAGGATTCACGGAGTTAAAATAACTCCAATTTACGCCCTGGTTGAGAGAAAATCACAGCATAGTACAGTAATACGAAGCGTTGGCGTTTCTTTTACATCTTTGGATGGACCAGATAATAAGTACTGTGTTTTCAGTAGCGTCGTACCGTCGTTTTCAGTAGACGTTGCTGGATGCAACAAAAAATAACTCTGCTTTACGTGGCGTATAACTTGGAAACCAGACGAGTAGATGCGAATTGAAAGGTAAACGTCTGGATAAGAAGTATAGTACTTTCAAATTCTGGGTATAGTTTGTCGAGACTTCCATTATCATTATGATTAGGATAGTGTATAATATATTGATAATTAATATTAAAAGTATTTTTAATAACGATTTTTAATATTAATATTGATTATTAAAATAACGGTAGTTTATGGACACATAATTTAGTGCAAATTGCGTGAGTGGTGGGAGAGTAATACTTGTTTGAAATGTGAAACTGTGCGTAAACTGTGAAGTACTCACAGCAATAATGATAAATTGCGAAAAATTTAAACGCTTATTTTATCTGGCTTGATTTTTTGAACTTTTATGTCTCTATTGTGTGATGGCTGGCTTACAATCGGTGATTGGTTCAAGATATTGGTAGATACTGGTAGTCTAGTATCTGGCAGTAATTATTTAAGGTGGTAGTTGCGTTTTCGAAGTTTTTGCATTAATTCAAAAATCACTTGATCGAGTTTATTCAATTTTGGCACAGACATTGCAATTTTAATCAGCAATATTTCAGCTAATTTTGAAAATGATTCAAACTTTTACGGCTAATTTTATGTCTTAAAAACGGGATTTTTTGTGTATTTTTTTGAGGAGTTGCAAATTTGTATGTAAATTTTTGTGGCTCTTAAACGACTCAGAAAGGCCATTCAAAAAAGGTCTAACCCGATTTATTTTAAAAATATTTTCAGCTAAAATAGAACATATTTCTGTTAGTCGTTCTAGGAGATCTGTAACTTTGAATTTTTTAACTCCAATTCTGATTTTTTTATGTCAATATCACAAAATACAAATAACCATTTGACACCATAAACTATATGTACATAGTCCCTTATGCACTCATGATACCCGCAAAATTTGTGGTTAGATTATGTTAAAGCAGCCAAGAGTTTTGGCAGTTTTAATAAACGCCTTCAGAAATTGCAAACTTTCTTCAGTCTCCTGAAAAATCATTTTTTGAACTTTTGTCCTTCATTTTTTCGGCAGGAACGGACAAGCTGTGCTTAATGTTTTATTAGATTATCCGAATGAGGTCCTATTTAATTAAGTTAAAAATTTGTAGAAAACCGTCATTTTTGAGCACAATAAGTGATTTCAGTTGAAGTAACAAATATCCTGTTCAGTTCACAAGAATGCAAAGGAAGCTCGTTTGACAGCAGCCAAATAAATTTGCCCTATATCTTTTTTGAATTGAGAAAAAATGTTGACTATTTTTTAGTTACAGCCTTGCTCAATATAAAAATCTGCTAAATCATTACGTTCAGTCAAGCATACTACCACTTTCATAACACATAAATGTGTCTTCGGTATAAATTGCTTGACTGCATGCAGAAACTTTTTAACTATAGTGAAGAAAAACTAAATACATGGAAAAATCCATAAAATTGAGCTAATAAGCTTCACAAAAATAGTAGGTGTACACGGTTAATTTTCACCCTAGCACTTTTAATCCATTTTTTAAAAGTTTTTGCTTCACCTTAGCACTAGATTCAGCCTAGCACTAATACGACTCACCCTAGCAGTATGTAGATTCACCCTAGCACTACGCAGATTCACCCTAGCACTAATTTTCCCTCCAGCGCATTCTGTAGTCATCTCATTTTTAAAATTAGTACGTTTAAATTAACAGCCGCACCCTTAATTCTTTATGCATTAGGGTTGCTAATCAATAAGTGCTTGATATCTGAAAGTGAGTAGTAACGGTTTCTCAGGTTTCTTCTGAAAATACAAAAAAATGTGTGGAATTTATACTGTTCATAAGTAATTGTTCATAATTACTGATAAGTAATTTATAATTATGTAATAATACCATGCTTGTCTAGCAGTGTTTTCTGTAAGCCTGTATACTGTATGTACATATCACATATTTTCATCAAGTTTTCATTTGCATTGGTCATACAATTTTAAATAAATTTGAAAATTCGTGAAACAATCAGTATCTATTATGTATGTGACAAAAGCGCACTGACAATTTATTACGTAATAACTGGCTGAATTCTCAAATACGCTTTGTCACTTTAACACTGGTCAACAAGGGGGAATAAAGCCATAAAACCTGGTATTGACTTGAGTGTGGGGCAAAAGTCTTTTCATAGTGACTTACTAAATAGGAAATGTCAAATAACAGAGGCATGTGAAATCAATTTTAGGTAGAAATAAGTTAGACTTAATTTAGAATAATATTTAATAAAGTAGCACAATGCATTAAGAAGTGGCATAATATGATATAAAACGGGGTATAAAGTGTATTAAGTGGTATTTTAATAAACTCACAAAACAATTTACATTTTAATCTAAGTTCTAGAATGCAACTATTCAGTGCTGAGGTGAATCGAAGCAGTGCTAGGGTGAATCTCGGCAGTGCTAGGATGCAACCTTTCGGTGCTAGGGTGAAACCAAGGGTAAACACAGTACTGGGGTGTCACCAGTGCTAGGGTGTCACTGTGCTTGGGTGAAACCCAATCGTGTACACACTATGAGTGCTATGGGCACCTGAAAACTGTAATAGTGTAAAAAATAAGTTGATAAATAATATGCAAAATACCGCTTGTAAATTGATTTAGTAAATGCTACAGAATGTAACAATGAAAAAAGAAAACGTAACTACCATCTTAATACAATATAGCATTGGGCTAGTTTCTCAGTGTACTTAGACTTACAATTTCAACGCAAAAAGCTCTCTTTTTGCAACCTATGAGCAAAACTGCTTTGGCGACACTACCCCCTTAAAAGAACCCCCTTTCTGTCTTAAAAGAACCCCCTTGCTGTCTTGACATGACTAACCGTTCGAGAACTAATCAAATAATAGCGGCATTGCATAAGTAAGTGAGTGGGAAGTAAGATAGGCCCCATGGAGTACTTGAAGGGATTTACGAAAACTCAGCATGCCCAGTAGCTCAAATGGTAGAGCACTGGTCTGCAAATCCAGAAACGGGTGGTTCGATTCCCAATTGGGTCATTCCGATGAAACCGTTCT
Source organism: Trissonchulus sp. WLG1_4 (assembly GCA_030248245.1). Taxonomy (NCBI): domain Eukaryota; kingdom Metazoa; phylum Nematoda; class Enoplea; order Enoplida; family Ironidae; genus Trissonchulus; species Trissonchulus sp. WLG1_4. Next base: position 56,355 of record JASANF010008290.1, on the reverse strand, counting down.
CTTTCTTCCAGCAAGAACCTCCTTCCTTGCTGTCTTGGCATGGCGAGACGTAATAAAATATAGGTAATATGTAAGCTTCTTTTTAAAACTATCCTACTCTTGGGTTCAATCGAATTTTAGCTTAAATAGGGTTTATTTAAATTAAAGTATGTAATCCAAAAATGGTTGAATTCTGAAATAAATTGTAAATTTACAATTGCTGACATTTTAGGAAATAGATCGGACTAAACAAATCCGTTTAATCAGTTTGAAACTTAATCAACTCTTCAACTTTGAAACTTTTAAACTCCGTTAAATGTAAAATCATTTATATTCTTAAATTTCGGATTTAATTCATTCTAATCCTTTTAGTCCATTTTAAAAATTGGACCATTGAAACAACGCCATCGCTTCATCACATAGTAGCAAGAGTACATAATAGCTTCTCACTCTATATAGAAGAAGAGTGAGACACTCGCCAGCCTGCCTGTGTTCTAGCACAGGCAGATGCGCTGGTCGTTTTCAGGCTACATGTTGACATTCTATGCAACATGTGACTGGCCAATCAGCGCGTAGATTCCCTGCGTAACACACTTTAGTATATAATCGCTGATGCGTTGATATGCATTAAGATAGGGATAAAGGTTAATAACTCATCATTTATTCATAGTCTGCTTGTAAAAACATTAAAAAAGGTTTGCAAATACCTTTGAGGATATTTTGGCAAACTTTCAGCGAAATTGATTGAGAAACTTTTGAGGTATAAACTTTTCTGAATTCCTTCAAAGTTTCTCAATCAATTTCGCTGAAAGTCTGCCAAAATATCCTCAAAGGTATTTGCAAACCTTTTTTAATGTTTTTACAAGCAGACTATGAATAAATGATGAGTTATTAACCTTTATCCCTATCCCGTTTTATGATTGGAGCACGTGCACAGGCGTCTGCCAATCAGAGAATAGAAGCTAGCTTCTGATTGGCCAGTCACATGTTGCATAGAATGTCAACATGTAGCCTTAAAACGACCAGCGCATCTGCCTGTGCTAGAACACAGGCAGGCTGGAGAGTGTCTCACTCTTCTTCTATATAGAGTGAGACGCTATTATGTACTCTTGATAGTAGTTATTCTGAAACCGAATGTCAAAATTCTAGAAGGTTCGTGGCTTAAAAAATTGCTAATTTACTAAGAAAACCACAAATAACTTAATAATGCAATCTTTTTTTTAGTGGCAGTTAACAGTGAAACAGCAACCACAGAAACCATGGTAAACTAAATTTTTGTTCCATCTATAGAAGGAACTGTTGTTTTGAAACCAACTCTGCATAGTGTTAAGCTGACATCAACATGTTGGTCAGCGTGTATGATTAACGTGTAAAGTCAGCTTGGGAAGTTGTCGCTTATTTTTTCAAATCGCGATTCAGTTAATAATGGTCAAAATCACATTAGCGATGCAGTAAATTCCGGTTTTATCAAAGTTTTATGATTTACTTTTACAAAATGACCGTTTTCCACACAATGTGCACGTTCCATTCACGTGACTGTCTAGACTCAGTCTTGGAACATTTTGGAACAGTATTAGACATTAAATATTTTAGAGAAAACATATTCAAATGCAGTTAGAACACAGAATTAATTCATGTAATTAAATTACATTAACTAAATGATTACCTAATACAAAAATTTTAACTTTACTAAGCGTTTGAGAAACATCACCTTAGTTTGTTCAAAGACTAACATGACGACGAAGCCTAGTGGTCAGAGTCGCTGTTTCAGAATTGGACAGTAGTCAATTTGTGTGTTCGATTCCCACAAAATGTTTTTGCATTCTGACATATTTTAGCTCAAATTTATCGTGACGTGCTATTGTTGAGGACTTCGTTCCAAAAAATTACCCTTTTACTGCATAAGGTTGTTTCAGAACATTTTTTCAGAATTACACTATCTCAGAGTAGTGGAACCTGTCGTTATACTGTTTCCCAGAAACAATTACCGGCGGCCCAGTGGGTAGGTGTGAAAGTCATGCCGCAAGGCTGGGCTGGTAAAGCTGCCTCAATCTCTGGTAACGAATCAAAGATCAGCCAAAAGCTCGGTCCACGATTAAGTGGAAACTGCTGATTTTTTGGTTATGGAATTCTCACTCAACAAAGGAACCTTGCCCCATTTGGGGCCTACTTGTTATTCTACTGCTATTCTATACTCTGAAAATGACAGTGCTTTGTTTTCAGTGATTTTAGAGGACTTATTAGACTTACTGCGATACGTCAGTGGTTTTGCAGACGTACATAATTTTTCGACTTTATATCCCTTGACGCCCAGAGGTTCTCTCTCTAGGCAGCCAGACTTTGACACCTTCCAGTTTTATGGCCATTGCTCGAGCTACGTGCGTCGTAGAGAGCTCGCAAAACCACCATTCGAAAGACAATTTAATGGTGAACAAAACATAATGACTCGATTAAGGGTCTAGAACGCACCGTTTTTGTGTTATAAGCGCTCAAAGATGAAAGTTTGTGCAAATTTTGCGCCATCGCTCAGGCATAATATGTACCTCACCCTAGAGTATTAACACAGCAACCGTGCGCCTATCATAGTTGACAGCTAAAAATAAACTACAATTTCCGCTCTATCTGATGCACAAAAAGCAGACTGCCGAGTTGGGATCAAATATCATAATGAGGCTGTAAAGAAAATACTACTTTTGCGATGAAAAAGTCAAATTTTCACATTGCTTAATCAAGCATAGGTTTTGCTGTGTGGCAGCAGGACTAAAATTGGGCCCATAAATGCAAAAATCGGCGATTTTTGAAAACAACAAATCGAATATCAGTTGACTAGAATAAGCTAGCCAAGCTTTATAGCCCCTTTTAAGGCATCCACCATGTACCTGAGGTTCCCAGTGCGAGTCAAAGAAATATTCATATTAGGTCTGTTGATTTTGGCCTATTGGCCTAACATCTAGTTTTTAACTTTAACATTTCTCTTATGATGATATCAATGAACATTAATCAAAAGTACCGTTCGTCAATTGGGCTGACTTTGATTTTGAGGAAAAAGATTTTACCGAAGAAATATAGGATGACTTTTCGCAGCAGTTTTTTGAGAACTATATGTGCACTGTAACCTGTGCGATATTTTTAATATGCTGTGTTTTTTGTTTTCATGTTTCAGTGTTGCATTTTTTCGTTAACTTGGGCTTAAAAGGATTATAATTACAGGATTTGAGGAACTGCCACTGTTTTTGAATGTATACTTGAAATATTTTCTGCCGCAATTTGAAAACAGATTTGGTTGCACTTTTTTGTGTCACTGTTATAAATATAGAAATACCCCTACCTAAGGCGGGTTTTTCCGCATCGCATTAGCTCGAAAAACGCCGTCCTTTTTATATTTTTGCGCATGCACGTTCGCCACGTCGCGCGTTTTGCCAGTTTTACAAATTGGCTATTTTCGTGAGTGAAATAGCGTTGCACGCTGCGCCCTTGAGTTTCTAAGACAATAGAAACGCTACCAGTAATTTGAGTTGCCATTTGTGGTGGCTTAAAAATGTGTAATTTGATGACGTGGCATGTGAATAGGAACATATTCACAATTTATAAAAATATGCCCTGTAGCAAATAGTCAGCATTCAAATCTATTTAATTTCAATAATATTTCAATTGTTTTAATATATTAAAAATTTCTGCGTAGCGGGAGACTTAACCTCAAAATAAGGCGTGAGCCAAATGTCGAATATTTCTATTGTGTGGCTAGGCTCAAAGCAGTTCAGAGCGAGGCGATTTTACCGAAAAAAGGGGGTTTATGCGGGCGCGCTTTGACAGGTGCTAGGTAGATAGGAGCCACGCACTTTTTGTGTTTGGGCTAGTTCTCCCGCGAATCTAGGGCATTTTTTACTGTTTTAAAATATTTTTGCTTGTTTTCTCTTGCCAATAAAATTCTTTACCATGTTTTGTTAAATAAAATATTAAATTTTTGTCTTTTAGGTTTTCTTACGGGCGTTTTTGTGGCGGCTAAGTATTTGGAGGGCTTTGCAGCGTGTTAAATATCCCGTGTGTAGACCCCGGATCTAGCGAGGGCAGGGTCCTATAGAATTTGAGATATGTCTGCCCCGGTTTTTTACGCGGCGGCCTCAGCCGCCGCGTATATACTATAGTGCAGTAGCTCGATTTAACACGTATCTTTCTTCACTGTGTAGAGTTGCACTGTAAAATTGCTAGGTCCAAAAAATGCGTTGTTTGTGTGAGCGTGTGTGTTCATGGTGCGTGTTAATCAGAGACCTTAGCGTTGAAAGTAAGTGCATGCATACGGAGACGGACAGACTTGAATACAAGTACGTATCTACGAAGTACACTACAATACAAATATGTAGTTCCTACATGTGCTAGTGATTTGGTATGCAATTGACACATATGACGAAACCTGTCTCAGCAAAGGTTTCTTGGATTGTTTATCAGCGAATCAAAAACAGGTCACTTTGATCTCTGAATGCCATTGTCTTACTATTTTGGCAGCTGATATCGACGCGCATTCTGCGGTTGCATTGTTGTACCGCACGCAACATACATAGGCTTCCAACATGAGGCTAGACTCAAACATTTTTGCCATCGATCAACACAAACGGCAATTGCAATGAGGTTTTAAGCTTGAACAAGTGGTGGCCAAAAAGCGGCAACTTTTCCTTTTCAAAAGTAACAAAAATTTTAGCTTGTGAGTGTCTCAAATAACAATTGTAATCTAAGCCGACGGTTGTAGGCATGGTGTCTGTAGTCCGCTAGGCAAACACGAAATGACATGCCACGGCTACAGATCGCTGTTACATTGACACAGCTTTGTCGCATCCCAGCGGAAGGAGCCTACACAGTAGCCAGCATCGTTTCAGTTTGTCTGAATGCAAATTGACAAACTCATTTGCATATCAACTGATGAATCTCCATCTTCTAAAATTGTATTGGCGTATTAGAAGACACAGTAAGGTACCACGAGTATCAGCCAAATAAAATTTTATTGGCTACTTTCTTGCAGCACCTAGCAAACTTTGAGGCTGATACGTGAATATTTGCAACGTTTTGACAATAACAAGGAGATCAGAAAGAAAAATATCAAGTTTTGTTTTAATCAAAGCATTTTAATATTGCGCAAAACGTGGAAGTTCATCTGTTTCTAATGTATAGTGGAAATTCGGCTCTGTAGTAACTCAAACATATTACGTGTGTGTGTGCCAGGAATAAGGTAGCAGATGGACTAATTTTTACATATCACTTGAGCAGGCATGGCTGGCACCCTTTTACCAGAAACTGTAAACATATGTATATATATATTGAGCCTTCAGGCGGATTAAAAAACTTATAAAGATTCTGAAGGCAAGAGGCAACCACAAAAACATTTTGCAGCTCGACATAAGTGTTTAGTCTTAAATTTTTTTGCCGCCGCGTTTTATATTTGAAGAATATTCTCGGCACTGTAAGCACGTCAGACTAAATCTAGGTATCGAAAATTGGTTTAACCTTACTCGCAAGACGTGCTTGTTTACCGTTAAGTTGCATCTCGCGCGGGCTCGGGCGCACAATTAGTTCTGCCTTTGGGCATCGCCTTCGAGCATAAAATTCCAAGAGCCCCGTGGTTTGCGTCTTAACAAGTGGCGACCGTGACAGAGGATATTAGGGTCTCGCACGACGCCCAACACTGCTGCTTTTTAGCCCACATTTTATCAAACCATGTACTACATTTACATTTACTCGCTTGGATCACTATCGCACAACTACGCAGTACTAAACATAGGCAGTATTAAACAGATTGTCTATACGTAACTATTAAGAGATAAACATGGAGAAACCAAAATGGAGATAAACATAACGGCTCGGGAATTTAATTCTTTGATTTCACTTTGGACGCAGTTTGAAACGTTCTTTTTCAGTGTAATAAAATATCGCAATAAAAAATGCTATGGTCGAAAAAAGCACTGACATTTTTTATGAGACGTTTTTTTTCCTATTACGGCAGTGAAAACATGTCATTCATACGATCACCTGCTCTCTTGAAGCCTGGTTCACACTTGTCCTTAAGAGCATAAGGACAGGGACAAATTTTGATCAGCTGGTGTGAAGCCTGGGTTGGATCGTTTCAGTTATTTTGTTGTAAATTACGGTTTGCAAGTGACCGTTACAATATTCAAGCAAAAAGTCGGGATTTTTGGCTTGGAAGTTTTCTTGCTTAAGGACAAAACAATCAGGACATGGATAAGGACAAGTATGAACCGGGCTTTAGACTGAGGTTTAGTTATAGATACTTTTTGCTTCGTAAATCCTGAGGAATAGCATCTAGCTTCGAGAATCAAACAATACTACAATATACTCCGCACTGTAAACTTCACGGAAGATTTGGCTTTATTTTTGACCCAGTCAGCGTTATTTCAACAGTTTTCTTTTCTTGACCCGATTGCGACCTAATTTCCTTTTCATGGGCGGAAAAATGCATTTTGAGTCGAGATTGCGGTATCGGATCCTTCACGGTGTAAGACACGTTGGTGTGGTTTAGTGCAGGATGCTTGTTTTGCCATAAGTTAGTTCGAGATTCGTCTATTTCCTGAAAATTGTAAAAAAATTATAGCAATGTTGAATGTACTTAAAACTTTTGAAATGAAAAGGTTAGTAGGGCTGAAAAGTTATTGTCGTTTTATATTTTTCCTGCCGCCGCCTCAGCGGCGGCAGGTCTTTATACTGCTTTTTGCCATAAGCTTGGCAAGAAGTAGCTAGCATGATTTACGTGTTAAAATTTTTGTATATAGGGGTTTTACTTTAAAAGTTTCTATGTATTATATATAATGATTTTTAAAGTAATTTTTATATTATATAAAACAAACTGGATAAAAATTTTCAAAATGTGATGTTTAAAAATAATAGTTTAATATATGTTATGTATATGTTTTTAAGATGTGCTCCCCTTTATATCGGAATTTAAATTCATAAATTCAACTTTTTATTGTGACAGCCTGTCACTACATGCCATAAAAAAGGAGCTGTCTGTGAAAAGTGGCCTGAAAGACATAGTAAAATTTCCGTTATTTTTACAAAAACCTAAAATTTAATTATTCCGCAAGCTTTAATGACATAAATTTAAATAAATAAAATTTGTACATAATAAACATAATTAATAAATAAACCACATAGTTAAAAACTTTCTCGTGACTTTGTTTGGTCACTCTTTAAAGAAAACCCCTTCATATGGCTAGGGTTAACAACCACTTCAAAACCCAAAGCCGCTAAACAAGTGGCTATCCAAATCCAATGCTGGCTGCCTTGCCATGCCGCCAAGAGGGAGGTGACACGGTAGAACGGTAGAACATAGAACAGCTAAAAATGAACTAGGGGGAATCGAACCACTCCATCTACACATAAACTACAGGCCTAATGCTGGCTGATTAGAATCAATTTTGATATTCGTGCACGTCGGCGTTTGTGTCTATAAGGAAATGACCGAAAGCCAATACAATGGACACAAAAAATTAGCCGTTAAAACATATGAGAAATGTTTAGTATTTTTAATTTTAAATAGATCAGAAAAATTTTTTAGTATTTAAATAAAATCCTTTCAGAAATTAAGTCAATAAGAAATGAATTAAAATAAATTTAAACTGTTGGAACGGTATATTATTTTTTCTGCAACATCTGGGCAAACTTTTTCCTGTCGCTACCACAGTAGCGACAGGACCTTACTTTTGATTTTCTCTAGCGAATTACACGTGTTACGTGTATTCGCTGGGGAAACTGAATGTGTGTGTCTGTGTGTAATTTTAGTGTTGTGTGTGATCGTGTTTTGTGTGTAAGCTGGCCCGGGCGGCCAGTCAGCTAGCCTTTTTTGTTGATGCTGAAAAGTTTAGGTTACTGTAGCGCCGAGATGAAAAGATAATATTTTATTTTCTGTTTTCTAAGGCACAATGAGTTAAGTTTTTTTCTGACCGACACTTTTTATGTCAAAAAAGTAATTAATTATTAGTTATATTTACTCAATATTTGTTTGAAAAAAGCTCCGAAAAAGTGTACAGTTCTACCCAGAACTAAGTAAAAGGCAAATAGGCGGTAGCTGCAAAAATTTGAAAAAACTATTCAACATTTGATTGGTGCTTGATTTAGGCTGTCTTAAAAGGAATTTAAAAGGTTGTATCTAAATCTGTTAGAAAATGGCAAATATCCACTATTTTGCTGGTTTTGTTTGGCTCTAAAATGCCGAAAATTTCGCAATATCATTAATTTAAACAAACTTGCCCAAAGTGTACAATAGCTGTTTTGAGGCTGTATTCATCGATTGCTGCATGCTTGTGGGTTAGTCATGACCGTAAAATTTTAATATCCATGCATGTTATGACATGTCAAAAAGTTTGCGTTGCTTATTGGTGCCTTCGTTACCAAAAATTGCAAAGCTTTGTCCCAAAGAACCAAGTACATAATGTATGTAGGCTGAACAGGATAAAGCCTGGTCTTCTTCAGGAAGTCAGGACTGTTTTGAGGTGTGTTAGGCTATTTTTATTGGACTAAAGTTGTTTGGTTAAGCCTGCGATACCCTTGATATTTCTGCATGTTTGAGAGTGTAAAAATATTGATACATTTAAGCCAATAGAATATAGAAACCCTCGGAAAATGAGCCCTGAGGAACTTGGGGCTGTGGCAAAGTCTTTAGTTGGTTAACACCGGCACGGGAACCGCGGACGTAAGGCCCAACGCTTTCATTCTTGTTTTTTTAAAATAAGAAATTATTTTCGCAACATAATATATTACTTAATGTTTTTCTCAAAGGCAAAAAACTATATTTTCGAAACAACTAACGATTTATAATCATTTGGATTGTGAACAAAGGCACAAAATTACCAACACTGTACCAGTAATACCAAAAAAAATTTTCCTGGTGTTAAAAATAAATAGGTACGTAGCGACAGGTCTAACTTCCTTTGAAGCAATTTCTTCCAAGTTATTTAAACTCTGCCGAATACAATTTGCACTAAAATTTACTGTTACTGGTGCCATGGTGGTCATGGCCATGGATAAGACCTCCATAAATTTTGCATAAAATTGCTGCTTGTTGCTGTCTGGCTTACGGAGAGATAGGCATGCTGACGACCTGACGGACAAGTAATAAGTATCTTGGCTATGCATAGCAAGTGTATGTTACGATAGTTATGTAATATTATCTACGTTGTAAAAGTTTACTCAATTTCGACTTCACCTTCGACTTGAAATAACTAACTTACTATAGTAAGTTAATTTAGTTTTTGAAATAACCTCAATTATCTTAAAATTTTACGCGGCAGTGTCAAACTTTGTGTAAGTAATGTTTTTGACAGCAAAAAATTGCTAAAAAAGTTTGCATGAAACTGCTGTTTGTTGTAGCTGGATCCAGAAATGTATAAATTTTAATAAATGATCGCTATTACAGTTAGATGTGGCAATAGCTAACTAGTTAATGCTGAAAATTTTATACCTACCAAGAGTAAATTATGTACTATTGAAGTTACCTACTAAATCAAGTTACGATTAAAGTATACATAGGTGCAGGAAATTAATTTAGATTAATTTGTTAAATTAATAGATATTATTTTATAATTAATTATTAACTAGTAATAACAGTTTTATTAAAATTTATTGATTAACTACTGGGCTTATGTATGTATCTTATCATTGTCTTATCTTGGGTTTATTATACCTTACTTAAATTTTATCACTCTAACTCTAATTCAAATATTATTAAGGGTTTTTTCGATACTTAATTTTAATATTTAAAAGTTACCTGGTTCTGAATTTCATCGATGATCATTTTGGAGGTGTGAATATTTCGGTCGATCAAATAATTAATATCGACGTGATCATCTTCTTCCCCGAACGGCTCGCTAAAGTCAAAATAAAAAAATGAATATGAACATTTGGGGCTGGGGGTGATGGGATTTGAGGACCCTCAGCTCTCCAAACGAAGATTCGCTACCGATCCAGATTGATTTTAACATTTGTAATTTTATAGGTGACTTTTGTTTTCATTTTTTAAAAATTGAGTTAATGTTTGCTTTTTTGCTTTATTGTGGAGATGTTCGCAACACGTGAAGCAAAATCATAAAAAATAGATAAAAAGTAAAAACTAGACTATAAGCCGATAAAAGCCAGAAGTTCTGCGTACGAATTTTGCTAAAACCAAAATAATTTATTTTGAAAAAGTTCAATAATATTACATGAAATTTTTCTCACCGCTAAATTTTCAACAAACCAGTACCACACGTCTGCAAACCCATAATAGCTATGAAACCCTAAAAAAAGTATTAAAGATACCGAAAAACATCTCCAACTTTGAGCCATCCAACATAGAAGACAAATTCCAAGATGGCAATTATGGGTATATAATGGTCTGATAGTTTTCCTTCTGTCGAACGCTCTGTGGTTTGGCGAGCCACTAGACACAAGGCAAAGTATCCATAGGTTGCCAGGGTTGCTAGTTGGGTATAAATCAGTGGAGGTAGAATCCAGTCGTAAAGAAGTAGAGTGTCGTTTTGTTCTTTGATTGCGTAGATATCTTTGAGTAGGTGCTAAAATTAAGGAAGACATTATGACCTTTTACATATTCTTAGAGTGACATTAGACTATAGAACTTTAGACCATAGAACTTTAGACTATAACTTTTAGCCAATTACTAAAATGAATAAAATTTGTTTGCCGTCAACTCATAATACCGAGTATTAATTTATACAATCACACGGCAGACGAAATCAAAAAGGTAACATAAGGAATAAACGTTGATCCGTTAAAATTGATCCGTTCTCAAAATAGACTGAATACTTATTTCTATTCTTAATGCCACATTATGTTAATGTAAATTGCCATATAACGTTTTGGCTCGCTTCATCCAAAATTGTCCAAAAATTCTCAAGCGGAAAGAAAGCTGGCACTTTAATTTTGAAAAAAACTAGGGTGGAGTTGGGAATTGAACCCGGGCCGCCCCCATCGACTTTTAGAATTGCTAACCACTACACCACAGCCCCCAAGTCTACACCACATACCACACTTTCTTCCTGTGGTATGAGATTTTGTTGAGCACATTGGTTGAGCAGTTTACAGCACCATTGTATCGGTACCCACCACCTTCCGTGTTCATTGGTGGTTTGCTCAAACTGATCGTATTCCCGCTGAGTCATGAGACCGCACTTAACCAAATGAGCGTTGTCAGGAAATCGCTTCAGTACTTTCACGGCAAATCGTCGCCAAGTGAGCACGCAATGGAGATTGAGCCACCGTGCTATGGTTTCGCGAACGGAAACGCTTTTGTTGTCTTTGCCTGAAAAGTGAGAGCAGTCATTCTTATGCTTTGGGTTTATCCCAAATTGGGTTTTATTTACGCAGATTAAGCCTGCTTCATCCTTATTCGAATGAAGCAGTAATTGGCTGCAAGAAAAAAAAATTTTCAAAACTATGTTAACTAATTTTTTTACGGTTCCTGTGACATATTAAATATGCATTTATTTAATCTGAAAAACTACATGATAGAAATTAGAAACTACAGGCATAGTGGGTTGCTATACATCGGAGTTAACAAGGCGTTAAACTACCAAACCTAACAGGGGTCCCTGCGAGGGGATAGCTTCGCGTCCACAGATATATAGTAGCTTGTAGAATCATACCCCTACCGCTCAATGGCCTATAACGGTCAACGGAGATGAGCACTGCACCCATTATAGGTAACCGCACCCCATTCCTAATTTGTGTCAGGGGTTACCTTTACCTTGTTCAAGGTCACAAATCGTTTAACTTATCCGACCTACCAGGAAAATAAGCCGTAGTGACCAGAAGAGCTTTGTCAGGATTTGGCAGGCTTGATACCATTGTCCACCATCGTCCTAAAATATAGCTGACAAAAAAGCCAAGAAAAAAGTGCAACGGCACGCGTTTCATCCACCTGTCGGCCAATTCAACGATTTGCTCAAACGTTCGTTGTTGTGGTTTAGTCATTCCGAGTCGATAAGTCAGGTTTATTGCCAGAAACAGCGACAAGAATATGGTCAAGGGTACGAGGATGGATTTATAAAGACTGCCGCGCCACTTGAACAGTAGGCGAAGAAGCGACGCCTTGTAAATCACTGTCATTTTTAACCTGAAACAAGATCGTTCGTTAGTTAGTGTCGATTCATACTTCTGTAGGACAAAAGGACAAAAGGACATGGGAGTTGGGACTAACTAGACAAAGGCGTTTACTCAGTTTTATAGATTCATTCTTTTTAGGACTAACGGGAACAAGGACGTACCTAATGATAATAAAAAACGAACAACGGACAAAGGTTTAATTTAAACTTTAGGTAAAATAGTGCCCTATTGAAATATTTTCGGATGAACGGACTACATATGTCTAAAGGGCAGACGGATATACGGCTGAACGTACAAAAATATGAATCAAACAGCCTTTACTTTGACTTAATGTCCGTTTATCTGTTTCTTCGCAATTTTTATGTCCGTCCAAAAATACGGATCGACGTTTGCGAGTAAACAAAATTTAGTGTAATAGAGTTTACACTTAAAAGGTGCAGCACAAACAGTGTTTCGCCTGCAAGAATGCAAGGGAAATTTTAAGGTGATCGCAGAACGCCAAGGGCCCAACAATTTACAGACTTGGAATGAATTTTAGACTAAACTAAATTAGTTAAAATAAGTCGCTGCTGAAATTTACTTCACACTCATTCTTACATACCTATTGGCAGACTATGTGTGAAGTATGTACCACATGGTGAAAATTTTCTTAAATTCCCGGCTTTAGAAACAGTCTCAAAATCTAAACATATAAGTTTAGAAAACAGTAGAGATGAAAAAAGCAGATTTAGAATTCAGCTAGTATGAATTTTTGCTGCTTAACTGCTTATTCAGTCTTTAAAACGGGCTACGTTTAGGTCATACTACAAGACTTTCACCCCCAGTTGTTACCATATAATATCAAAAACGCGGAACGCAACGCGTCTTTTTGTCTTTAAACCATCAAAAGTACACTTTGGAGCAGTTGTTAACAATTGTAATTTTATGGCCCGGTTTAGCTGATAAGCCCGCAACGCTATTCTGCCAACTTAAGACACTAAGCTTATTAATTTTCTTCCGGAATCAATGACAGGCTCACCTGCTAGCTACATTTTCTGAAACAAAACAAAATACTTCACGTCAAAAAATGTATTTACCTATTTAAGTAATTTGATATTTGTATTACACATTTTAGTAGTAGTTGTTTTTAGGTAGGTATACAATTAGCAGAATCGCAAAGCAGGCAAGTAAGTTACTGTACTGGCTTAACGCAAAGTTTTGTACCAACGTTAAGGGTAGATTTTATTATTATTATTACTGTTGTAGCCTAAGGTCCGTTTGTTCGACAAAATCACGCAAAAATCTCACTGCAAAAAATTCACTATAGGCATCAAACCTAAGGTACCCAGATTCGACCCTAATATTTGACTTAAGGTGGTAGTGTCGCCAAAGCAGTTTTGCTCCTGGGTTGTGAAAAGAGAACTATTTACTTTGAAATTGTGCGGTCACTGATAAAGTAGTCCAACGCGGTATGGCGTCAAATAATTGCTGCCAGACACTAGACTACCAATATCTACCAATATCTTCAATCAATCACCACCTGTAAGCAAGACATCACACAATAGGGACATAAAAGTTCAAAAAATTAAGCCAGATATCAGATTGGCCAGCTTGTGAAGTACATAGTATGTTTTTTAACGCATATTTTTTTCAGAAATAAGAAAAACGAAAAATGAAAGTACGTTTTTCTTTTGATTTTAAATTAAGCGTCCAAATTTTTCACAAATTTTCATTGCTGCTGTGAGTACTTTACAGTTTACGCCAGTTTCACAGTTCAAAGAGGTATTTCTCCGCAACCATTCAAGCAATTTGCACGAAATTTTGTGTGCATAAATTAGAGCATATGTGCTTTTAGTCTGTGTAATGAATTTAAACAAAAAGTTTTATAATTGGGACGAAAATATCGAATGTGAATAGGTTTTCAAAACGTCATTTTACGACTTTGCGACTTCACTGCTGACTGTATGCAGCATTAATTTTGCTGAAACTTGGTGAAAATATTTGCCTTAGCACATATTTTAACAATATATAAAGAACAATGTCATATTATTTACTGAAAAAGTTTTATAGTCGCGCAAAATCGACTGCATTCGCGACACAGCCCCCTTAAGTAATCAAAAGACTTGTTACGCTTAATTTTCAGTAACTTGTTTGAACAGCTACATATGTACTTTACTATCATAGACATCCGTGATATGGCAGAAGGTCACAGGGTCAATTCGGGTCACTTTTGACAGCGGATAGTGAATCATCGTAACATTTATGGCAAATACGATCCTCGCGGCAATTTTTGAAATGGTAAAAGTTTATATTTCAGTTTTACAGAAGCAGAAACTGAAATATTTTAACGCTTTTAGCGAGAGTTCAAAAATTCAAATTTAAAAGTCTAAATTTACTGAGTTCATGCAAAGAATCTGTGTTAGTTTCACACCAGTGTTCATATTCCGATGTCATCATTGTCCTGTCTGACTTTAGTCACTACAAAGCATTTAAATATTAACGCATCTTTTGTTCGTATCTGAGCAACATTACTGAGCAATTTCAAATTTGCAAGATCTTTCACTGGCCAACGCATTATACATTATTTAGAGACTGTATGGAACGCTAACGCTTTTTAGGTTGAGCTCAACGGTAGAAATGGGTGCTACCATATGTTCAATTTTTTCGGGGCCCCCGCCGCCGGGGGTCTCCGCTATGGGCGTCGTCTAACACGCGTCTGTTTTGGCAGTGTTTGTCCACTGTGCAAACAGGTGGTGATAAATACACTAAATGTTTGGGTGTGTGTGTGCAATCATGCAATGTGGTTCTGTAGCCTACAATGTTTGTCCACACAATATTAAGTACGACTAATGCTGAATCTTCATGCATTAAACAGTGCTGCAACAATGGTAGCTTGTGTAAAATGTTATGCGTAGACGATTGCAATACGCGGCCAGCATTGTGTACTGTAGGTGGACTGACAATCCAGTGACACAACTTTTTTGCTGTCCCGCCGTCATGTTGCAACAGTGGTGTGATGAAACCTGTTGCAGCAATGTTTCATCGACTGCTTATCAGCACATCAGAACCGTGAAATGATGGACTTCCGATCACTTCGGCAACCGTGCGGTGCAACGGTTGACGATGTCACTTACCTCATATATATACATGTCCGACTAATGTTTTTTATTTAAATGTAAAAATGACCTTTATAGTGTATCAGTAGAATAAAAGTCCATCATCTGTATTTTTAAATATAGTGAAATAGTCGGTTTGTTGAAATATTGTCAAGCTTCACACGTCTGTGGCTTGGCGACAATGCGGCGGACACGTAATGACGGCGGCGTGTGTATATGTACCCAATTGCGTTGTGCAAGTCTAGGTCGCACAATAAGTAGACAAGGCTAGCAATTCAAATTAAAATCTTGGCTTTAAAAAATTTTGATGCCGCGTTTTATATTCGAAGAATATCCTCAGCAGGGCAAGCGTAATCTCAGCGAAGTCTATCTAAATTAATTAAACCTGCTCGCAAAACGTGCTTGTTCCGTTTACTAGTTTCTATCCGGCTCTTTTTACGCGTCCCCTCAGGGGCCGCGTATATACTATATACTATATTCGGAATCTCAAATTCCTACGTTAATTTGGGTAGGTCGAAATTCCAGTGTTAAATTACACTGGAAGGGCAGGTACCTCGCCGTTCTGCCAACCATCGCGCAAATAAAAACTTGGCGAAAATTTCATTGCTCTGCCATAGAATGCAAAATGCGGTAGGCAGAATCGATCCACCACTGCTCTTATCAGCAACCAGATGCTCGGTCGATGCTCAGCACACTACAATTTGAGCCAACCGGGCTGTTATTCGTATGAATTGGCAAATTATATATATATATATATATATATATATATATATATATATATATATATATATATATATATATATATATATATATATATATATATATATATATATATATATATATATATATATATATATATATATATATATATATATATATATATATCTTGATATATATATATATTTGGGTTTTATTTTTTTTGCAAGCTTGTATATATATACTTTTATTTAATAATATAAGAATTAACGTATATAACTTGGCATGTGCATTATCGAACATCTAGAATTTACACGCCGCGTGTATATGTGATTTGTCATCCAAAGTTTAATCGTCACCTACGTTAGTCGCGTTTAACATCTTACGCCCAGTGGTCTCATAGTTCAATGGTTCAGCACTCTGGATTCTGAATCCAGTTATCCGAGTTCAAATCTCGGTGAGTTTAACGTTTTTAAAAGTTGGATTAAATTTTTTTACTCTAACTATAAGTTTGTGACTTTATGTGTTTTAAATTCACCACTTTTTGGTCTTTGAAAGACTTCAGAGCTACTCAGCAGAGAATGTGTGCAAAAATGGGTGTTAACAATCATTTTATCCACAAGATGTGGCCGCGTTTAATATTTCCTCTGGAATATTGACACTCGGCGTCAGGCCTCAGAATGTAACCACTTCTCACTCAGCAGAGGAGCTTGTTAACACTATTGTCATGTCGAAGCCGAACCATTACCGGCAGTCACTACTATGACCAGCGAAAAGTTTGACCCCTACTTGATACTGCCATTTCCACAAAGAGAGTCTATCCAGAAACGTAGTTAATCTCGAAGCTAAGCAAAACGGAGCACTTTTGCAAAACTCATTTTACATCCTATATATCATGAAATATCTAAGGGCCAATTCCTTTACCGGATTAAACGGATTGGACTTATTTAAGTCCGAGGTTTTGGAATAGCAAATCGGGCAAAAAGGACTAAACGAGTTAAAATAATTCAGCGGCTTAATTTTAGTCTGACACCATTCCAAAATTACCACTGGACTAAACGGATTTAACATGCACGCTTAACATTAGCGTGCATAGTTAAGTCAGTTTAGTCCGACTAAAAAGCAGCGCGATAAAAGTTAAGTCTATTTAATCCGGAGGTTTTGGAATGGCATTTTTTAGCATAATTTTTAAAGCGTTTAGTCCGATTATAATTAACCCTTTAATCCAGTAAAGGAATTGACCCTAAGTTTGCCACGTCCATTGCAAAAACATCAGCCAATCCCAACACTGAAGCAAGCCCGTCAATTCATTTTTCAGATTTGGGATTCATACACACAATAATTCAGTCTCTGCATTCTAAATTATGATAATGCCAACTTTTCTGCAAATGCCTGCTAACCTTAAGGCGTTTCTTTTTATACTGTAAATGGCATTATCACTGGTTTCTAATTTCTATACTGTTTTATTAAATCAGTCATCATAAGTAACAACAATATTGACAACATTAATAGTTTTCAGGCTCTTGAATTTCTGCTCCGCAATTGTATAATTTATGGCCAGAAAAACTTAGCATTTATGAAGTATTACAGCATAGATTTACGTTAAATTCTTTAATGAATTTGTTAATTATATTATTTTATGAATAAACTTGATATGGGCCAAGTTCGGCTTACAGATTGTTCAATTCACGGACTTCCGTTGGTATTACGCGCGTTAACAAAACCTTTAGCTATCTTCTGGACATTAGTTTTTATTTTTGCGACAGCTATTTTCTTTAAAGGTCTAGTCACCAGTATACTAGACTACAACCACCACGACAAGGGAGCTGAAGTGAAGGTGAGGTTGTGTTTAGTAGATATTTTTTTTTGGAGATTACACACTTTTGTTAACCCTTTGTTGCATGAAATGTCAGCGTCAATGTCCAGTCCAGGCTGGGTTTTGATCAGTCACCTCAAACGGAGCTTGCGTCACAAGGACAGCCTTTAGGCAGGACTGTCACGCGCAGCCACTTGGCTCACTTCACTCGTATACCTAAGGCATCCTCGTGAAGTAACACATTCTGTGGATATACCAGCCGTCAGGTTTCGTCGCCGTCAGGTTTCCGTCCTGTAAAGGCCTATTCATACGAGGACGCATGTTCGTCCATGGCGTACGCTCGCTCGCTCATGCGCCTTGGTGTTAAGCCGCCTTAAGATAGTGTTATTTTTACTTCTGCTGATGTAACAGTATGTGGGAAAGGGTTAACTAACGTTTGACTAAAGGCCTATTCCTTTACCGGACTAAACGGACTAAACGAGTTCAAATGAGTCAGCTGCTTAATTTTAGTCGGACCCCATTCCAAAACTACAACTGAACTAAACCGACTTAACATGCGTGCATAGTTTAAGTCCGTTTAGTCCGATTAAAAAGCAGCGCGCTAGAAGTTAAGTCCGTTTAATGCGGAGGTTTTGGAATGGCATTTTTAAGCTTAATTTTTAAACAGTTTAGTCCGATTATAATTAGCCCTTTAATCCGGTAAAGGAATAGGCCCTAAGGAATGTCGAACGATGCGAGGAAAAAAAAGCACACGATTTCATTACGAAAAGAGCGAATTGCAAGCACCGCTTAGTCAGCGCATAGTGCAGCGCATAGTCACAAAAATCACGCCACCTGGTTGTTTCAAGGTCAGGAATTTCTGGTCAGACATTAGACATAGATTTAGAAATTGTAAGTGCGCAGGTCATCGCTGAGGCAAAACATATGTATCGAATACCAAAAGTTTCGGCGAGTATTTCACAATAAGTTTTTTAAGCCAGCGATTTTCACGTAGTGTGATTGCGTTGATTTTTTGCCGAAATATTCGGGCACCTGATAATCGGATACAGAACAAAAAATGTGACAAGATTATTTTACAATCAATCAATCAATTTATGTAACTCTTTTTAGCTGCTAAATGACCACGAAGTGCCTCTTCCGGTCATTACCATTTGCAACGTGAACGGCTACAAAAAGTCCGCAATGCAAAATGTTCCAAAACTTGCTCAAGCGGTAAGGTCAAAGTTCAAAATCAACACAATGATTCTTATTTTTCTCATTATAATTTTGCATGTTTTAGTCAAATTTATTTCAAAAATTTTGCGAAGAGGATTAAATTTTAAAACCAGAATGCACTCTCAGCTATGTAGCAAACGTGTCAATTGAGATTTCATTTTTTTTCAGTTTATTTTAAGCAAACTAGCATTTAAAATTTATGTTTCAGATGGAAGCATACGATCATATTATGGAAAATTTACAGGAAAAGACGACAATTGCTAAACGCAAAAAGCGATGTAAGTGATTTAGCTGTATAGTTTTACGTGCACAAAAATTCGTTATGTTATCCTCATTGTTCAACGGCTTTGAATGTGCATATACGTAGAAATTTCTACTTGATTTTGCATAATTTCGCAAATTATTTCGCATCAGCTGTGCCGGATAAGTATTTTTATTGATGATGATGATGATGATGATAATAATATTATCCCTCATTGAAGCATCCAATTTTACTGCACTGTTGTTAAGCCCGGTTCATACTTGGCCTTGTCCTTGTCCCTATTGTTTTGTCATTAAGGGGGGGGGGCTACCCAGGTCAAAAATCACAGTTCTCCAATTTTGCTCATTTTCACATATGTTACTCCCCCAAGGCACCCCAACATCTGATAAGAACAATTAAGCTTGAAGGTGCACTTTTGGTTCAGTGCGTTTGTCAGTGTATTTACATAGGCGAAAGTACGCCAAAAAGCCTAACAGTAGCCCTTAGTTTGACAGTGCTAACACAAACCACATCATGACAATCAGGCTGAAACTTGGCATAGTAGCAGCCCACATGTATGCGCAAAATCGTATGATCCGGATTTTTGATATGTATTTTCATTTCTAAAATCGAGGGCGAAATGTGAAAAAATGGCCGTTTTATGGGCCCGCCAAATTTGAGTGATTTTACATTGGGCGTCACTGCTCAGGCCATGGGCAAAAATTTTATAAAATGGATCATAGAGGTTGAGATATGACGTTAGTCTACCTAATCATGTAAAAATCAACTTCATCAGTATTAACAAAATTTTCGAGTAAAGGAACGCTTTGTGACCACAAAAAACTTTTTTTTGCGCCTATGATTTACACGTAAAATTGAAATGTGGGACCCCCTAGTAAAAAATTGGCAAAAGCATTGGTTCCAGTTTGTTACATCTGCGACGCGCCTTCCATGGGGCTACATTGTGTGCAAATTTGAAGCGAATCGGAGAACTTAAAATTTTCACTTATACAGGTAGCCCTTAAGGGGGTAATTGCGTTTTTAGGTGTTTTTTTAAACTACCATAACTGCACTTAACCTCAACAAAAACCAGAGCGGTCTTTTTTTACATTTTTTTACACCTTCTAGCTTTAAAAAAACTATATTTAAAAGCAGATTATCTTTTGCAATTTTACTGCTGCTACCATTTGAATACACCCCATCAGCGGTTTTTTTGACTAATTTTTGCGCCACAGTTATGAAACTCAAGATCAACCAACAACTACTAAACTTTTTGCAGTTATGCACTGACATAATATCCCCACCCGTTTTTTTGATATAGTTGATAAGTGGTTTCTACGTTGAGAAAATTACATTTTCGTGCAAAAATCACGTAATTTGACTTTTCTCTAAAATTTTCAAAAGCCCATAACACCGACTCTACAAACTATTTTTAGAAAAGGAAAAAAATGGGTGGGGATGTTTTCCTAAAGATAATGTGGTTAAAGTTTCGAAGCCGTAGTCCGTTTTTAGCTTGAGTTCTGTGGGCGCAAAAATTACACTGAAATGTCAAAAACCACGAAAACGACATTACCCCCTTAAGCAATTTCAAGAAATCTACTTGGCCAAATAAGCATAGTTGGCATGACGATAATGAAGGTAACTACCAGATAGTAAAAAAAATTGCCGAAACGAAATCCTACCTTCTCAACAGAGGACCAAACTTGGTCCTTCTAACTGTCCCTGCGTCCGTAAGGACAAGTATGCCTTAAGGACTTAAGTAGGAGTTAAGCGGTGTTGTAAGGCCTAGCGTTGTAATCGGGAAATATATATACATAAGTGTCTGCTATAGCCCGTTTTAATTAAACCAAGTGCGTTTGAGCTGGTCTCCAAAGAGATTCTTCGGTGAATGGATGCGCTCCAAGACTGATCCTATATATATTTTCAATTGTTTTAGTCCTAGCGCCGCCTTTAACATGCAATCCACTGGATGGGTGGCAACCTACAAACCCTTATGGCTGCATAAAAGTGGTTCCGGCAACCGGACAGACTCCCGCCCAAGTTTGCGATTCTGTTGGTGGGCAACCTGCCATTTGGTTGGACGCGGCACACTTTATGGCTATTGAGTTTTATCTAAGCGCGTTAGTTTCACTCCATTTTAGACTGTGTGTTGTATTTAATTGTTGTTGTTGTTGTTGTTGTTGTTGTTGTTGTTGTTGTTGTTGTTGTTGTTGTTGTTGTTGTTGTTGTTGTTGTTGTTGTTGTTGTTGTTGTTGTTGTTGTTGTTGTTGTTGTTGTTGTTGTTGTTGTTGTTGTTGTTGTTGTTGTTGTTGTTGTTGTTGTTGTTGTTGTTGTTGTTGTTGTTGTTGTTGTTGTTGTTGTTGTTGTTGTTGTTGTTGTTGTTGTTGTTGTTGTTGTTGTTGTTGTTGTTGTTGTTGTTGTTGTTGTTGTTGTTGTTGTTGTTGTTGTTGTTGTTGTTGTTGTTGTTGTTGTTGTTGTTGTTGTTGTTGTTGTTGTTGTTGTTGTTGTTGTTGTTGTTGTTGTTGTTGTTGTTGTTGTTGTTGTTGTTGTTGTTGTTGTTGTTGTTGTTGTTGTTGTTGTTGTTGTTGTTGTTGTTGTTGTTGTTGTTGTTGTTGTTGTTGTTGTTGTTGTTGTTGTTGTTGTTGTTGTTGTTGTTGTTGTTGTTGTTGTTGTTGTTGTTGTTGTTGTTGTTGTTGTTGTTGTTGTTGTTGTTGTTGTTGTTGTTGTTGTTGTTGTTGTTGTTGTTGTTGTTGTTGTTGTTGTTGTTGTTGTTGTTGTTGTTGTTGTTGTTGTTGTTGTTGTTGTTGTTGTTGTTGTTGTTGTTGTTGTTGTTGTTGTTGTTGTTGTTGTTGTTGTTGTTGTTGTTGTTGTTGTTGTTGTTGTTGTTGTTGTTGTTGTTGTTGTTGTTGTTGTTGTTGTTGTTGTTGTTGTTGTTGTTGTTGTTGTTGTTGTTGTTGTTGTTGTTGTTGTTGTTGTTGTTGTTGTTGTTGTTGTTGTTGTTGTTGTTGTTGTTGTTGTTGTTGTTGTTGTTGTTGTTGTTGTTGTTGTTGTTGTTGTTGTTGTTGTTGTTGTTGTTGTTGTTGTTGTTGTTGTTGTTGTTGTTGTTGTTGTTGTTGTTGTTGTTGTTGTTGTTGTTGTTGTTGTTGTTGTTGTTGTTGTTGTTGTTGTTGTTGTTGTTGTTGTTGTTGTTGTTGTTGTTGTTGTTGTTGTTGTTGTTGTATTGTAGTCTTCAATATAGTTTGCAGCCTATGCAATGACAGTAGATATGTGTTGGAATGAAAATAATACCCCAATTTATTATTATTATGAAAGCGAGAGAACAGTTGAATCAAACCCGTGCCGCTAGCGTTGACGTCGAGGATGCTAACCACTACTCCACAGACACCAAGTTTCGTCGGCCCTAATTCTCATATTACAACATCTGGGCCCGATTTATCGAAACAAAATGTTAGTCATCGAAAATGTTCGTCATCGAAAATGTTCGTCATCGAAAATTTTGGATTGATCGAAACATTTTCGATGACGAACATTTGTTTTTTCGATGACGAACTCGCCGTTGAAAAAGCAAATGTTCGTCATCGAAAAAGCAAATGTTCGTCATCGAAAAAGCAAATGCTCGTCATCGAAAAGCAAATGTTCGTCATCGAAAAAGCAAATGTTCGTCATCGAAAAAGCAAATGTTCGTCATTGAAAAAGCAAATGTTCGTCATCGAAAAAGCAAATGTTCGTCATCGAAAATGTTCATTATTGAAAATTTTCAGCGTTCGAAATTAGTTCTAAGTCTAAACATTCTGAATTAGAACATTTTCATTAAAGTCTAAATTCTCTAATAATAATAACAACTACTACTAACTTCTTCCAATACTTTACTACTGCCTAAGACTACCTAATACTACTAAAATTGAGGTACAATAAAGTTTTGAATTTAGTGGTTCTGTCTGGTGCCAATAGATAGTGGCAAACTCTCAAAGTTGAATATTATTTTGTTTCAACTTTTCCGCAACATTAACTAAAGTTTTGAAAAACTTTACATAAATCATTTTGCCGAAAGAGAACTAATTTAATAGTTCAGAAAAGCTGAAAAGCTGGTTATAATTTCACAGAGCTCGGTTCATATACTCGCTCTTGTCCTTGTCCCTATCATTTTGTCCTTGAGCAATTCCAAAATTACCTGGTCAGATAAGCCGATTTTTGGCATAAAGATATTTGACCTCAATTCCAGACCGAATACAAAATTCGTCTAAAACGCGTCCGTTAATGCTTCACAGCAGCTGACCGAAATGTGCCCTAGTCCTTCTTGTCTCTCTGTGTTCTCAAGGACAAGTATGAACCGGTCTTAAATTAAGTGCGCCTGAACCAAATGCTTGGAACGGCCAGCCGACTCTCTTTGCAGTATGGTCGCAGATATCAGTTATTCAGTTAACAGCTATTAGGGTCGATTCATACTTCAGTAGGGCATACGGACAAAGCCTGTATAATCCGTTTTTAATTCTTACTTTTTAAGGCAAACGCGCATAGCTTGGGCCTAAGTTGCGTTCATATTTTTGAACAGTATGTCCGTTTGTCCGTATGCCCGGGAGTTTTGGCTAAGTTGAACTGAAATTAACTTTGCCGGGCATATACGGACAAAGTGAAATAGTGCGGTTTAGTATATGTAGATGAACGGACATATGGCTGACAGGCAAAGTGGCAGATGGCTGTTCGGGCGACGGTATGAATTGAACGGCCATTCTGCTGTTCAGTTGGTCCCAAACTCCCAATGTCCATACGGCAGTACGGTTATTTTAATAATTAATATTAAAAATTTGTATTAAAAATGCTTTTAATTTCAAATATTTTATTAATATTAATATTAAAAATATAATAAATGATATAATATAATAATATAATAAATTAATATTTTGCGCTGTTGTGCTATTTACATTAATATTTAATTAATAATAAATAAGGTTGGCTATTTATAAATAAGGTTGGCTATTTATATTAATATTAAAATTACTGCCAGCAGCTTATGTACCTATAGATGTTCGCAGTTGAAAATTTCAACGGAGGTACCGAGCTCCGTTGAAATGTTCGTCATCGAAAAAATTTTCGATGACGAGCTTTTGTCATTTAGAACATAATAATGTTCTAAAAGACCAAAGCTCGTCATCGAAAAATTTCTCGATGACGAACATTTTCGATGACGAACTTTCGATGACGAACATTTGTCTTTTGATAAATCACCGTTGAAAAAACAAATGTTCATCATCGAAAATGTTTCGATCAATCCAAAATTTTCGATGACGAACATTTTCGATGACGAACATTTGTCTTTTCAATAATGAACATGTATTTTCGATGACGAACATTTGGTTTTTCGATGACGAACATTTGGTTTTTCGATGACGAACATTTTTGATGACGAACATTTGTTTTTTCGATGACGAACATTTTTGATGACGAACATTTTCGATGACCAACATTTTCGATGACGAACTTTCGATGACGAACATTTTCGATGACGAACATTTTGTTTCGATAAATCGGGCCCTGATCTAACCATCTAAGTTGTTATAACGTTTCCCAAACATAAGTAGCATTGAAGTGACCATGAATGTTTATTAACTGCTGGTACCAATATATATGTCATCAGATGTTGATGAAGACATGCAAAGGATGTGTTAAAGGGAATGAACGCTCCATTCTATTATGGCTATGACAGGTCCAGTTATATTCTTTTGTTTTTTCCAGACAACCCGATGTCATTTTTGGTTTCGATTACAACCCTAGCGATGGTATATTGCATTTGTATTAATCGTGTTGTAAATTCAAGCTCCTAGCCCCCTTGACCCAGCTCTTTTGGTACACTTTTGGCATTGATTGTACTTCATGTACTTGCTTGCTATGGCAACGCGCCTGAAAGCCATGCCTTTTACGAGTAATTTATGAATCAAAATAAGTTTAAATAGTATTTTAATTCCTTCCTAATTCTATTTCGTATTGAGAGTTGAATGGAGAACTTAGTACGGGTCTAAAATGAGAAGTTGGAGTTAGTGTCGAAATGAGTGTTAACGAAAGATCTCTATATTGGCTTCCAGTAAGGTATAGGTTTTGAGTAAGTACGGTTCCCTTGAGGAATACTCCTTTATCGCGAATTTCACCTACGATAACATTCTTTCTAAAATGTTGTTGTCCAACTGGTTCTGCTGTACAAATGTTAATGTCTGGCGTTGTGAATAAAGCCTTAGTTTTAAATAGTGCTCGAGTTTAAATGGTCTCTTGAAGTCATTTTTTGTGAATTTGACCAAAATAAGCCTAAGTTGTAAAAATTGGCGCGGCGTGTGTCCAACCATTGCCAAGTTTGCTAGCACATTTGCAGGTAAACTCTATTATCCCAACTCAAACTGCTATTCCTCATACGCGCCACCATTCGATGACACGGGCCCTGGTAGTTGTCTCGGCAGCCTTCATGTTATGGTGTATCGAATACGAGGTTGCACAGACACGCCTTCTAACATTGTTTGTCAGCAAGATGTCACTTATCCAACCACATGTGAGAAATGGTTTAAAACTTTTTAACAAGTCAAGTTTTTAAGAACGTAGATGAGAATGTATGCCTCATTAAATAATCACTGAAAATTTAAAAAAACGCTTATTGATATATTTTTATAAAAGACGTCATATTAGTAAAAAATAGTTATTCGAACCAAACGAATCATTTGAACCGTGATCCGCTTGTACTATGTCTATTTTGCAGTTGAGTCTTGAGGTTTTTTGTTGTCCAATTAAATTCCACTGAAAAGATTGAGTATTTGCATTTGACAATATTTTCAGTATCTTGTATGGTTAGTTTGTCAGGGCATTTTTTGTCTCGATAGTGCTTCTTTTTATTTAACAGGTTCTACAACTACAGGAACTACCACAACAACTACGACTACTACAGCTACGACAACAACGCCGACTACAACTACAACTACAACTACGACTATAACAACTACGACTACGACAACTATGACAACACTGACAACTAAAACTACAACAACTACGACTGCAACTACATCAACACCCACAACTACGACTACTACAATTACGACTACGACAACTACAACTGTTAGCACGATTCCAACAACAACAACAACAACAACAATTATTCCAGTAGCAACAGCATTGGAAACAATCATCACAACAACAACAGCAAGCACCACAACTACGACAGTAACAAAAACGACACCAACAGCTGCAACAACAGCGAAAACAATACCGACCACAACAGCAACAACGACAATCATAACGACAACCAGTATGCCGATAACATCGACGACACTCACGACACAAACAACAACAACAACAACAGCGACAACAACAACAACAACAACAACAACGACAACAACAACTACTTCAACAATAACAACAACAACAACAACAACAACGACAACAACGACAACAACAACAACAACAACGACAACAACAACAACGACGACGACAACAACAACAACAACAACAACAACAACAACAACAACAACAACAACAACAACAACAACAACAACAACAACAACAACAACGACAACGACAACGACAACGACAACGACAACAACGACAACGACAACAACAACAACGACAACAACAACCACAACCGTAACTACAACGATGACAACCGTAACGGTACCGACGACAACTAAAGCATCCACTAATAATGATTTAAGAGACATGATGAATTTGATCAATTCTTTCAAGGTGCCTGGAAAAGATGGGGAACAGGTAATAAACAAAACCAACCAGGTTCTCTTAGTTGCTCTCATGAACCTAGAAAAAACTCCCAAAAATACGTATTTCGTGATTGAAACCTAAACCTTCAAACTTAATCGTTGTCATGTAAGAAGCTCGCAATTCTTAAAGTGGGCAATCTCTCGGCCTCTTGCACCTTATCTGAACACCTTGAAATTAGGCCCTTATTGCCCTTAAGATTAGGCTTCAGACTTGTACTTGGGCTTAGGCTTAGGCTTAGGCTAAGTCTTAGCGCTTCGGTATTTTCTTCTCTGATGACGCACCTTAAGATACAAATTGCCATGGGGAGCGATGTAACGATAAGATATCATTTCGCCTAAAATGTCTCCCTTATAGCTTGTTTTTCAAAGCAGTGTCTACTTTTATATATTCTAGTTTCCGCCCGACAATGGAGGTTCCGTGAATGTTGCTCTGAAAGAAACTGTTAATTTTTTGGTGTCAACAATGTTACCAGAAGAACGTGACAACTTAACCTATACTTTGGATGAAATTTTTGCCAACTGCAATTTTAAGCAAAATATGGACTGCAAGTCGTAAGTCAGCATTTTTTCAATGATCAAATTAAAATTTCAAGAAACCAAACTGTTTTTCTACAAGTTTCCCAAAAGATAATTTCAGAAGTTTCTGGTAAGTCTTTGCATAAAGCCTTACTTGAATTGCATTCAAGGGAGAACTTTGAAGAAGGTTATATAAATATATAAATTATTACATAAAATGTTTTTGAAACTTTTACATAACGTTCTCATAACTTTTGTTTTAAAGTTCTAGCAACTGCACCTGTCAATAATTGCATTAATTACATTACTAAACTTATTGATAAAGTGTGACCTAAGGATAGCATTCAATCACAAAACATTGATTTTGTTGTATTGCGATAATATTTTTTGTTTATTTCGTTTTTATTTTCCCCTAATCTTATTTTAGACTGTTTACCGATGAAGTGGAAACATATGACTATGGAAAGTGTTTTGTTTTCAACAACGTTTCGGTATCAGAACGCGAAACTATTCAAGCAACAGGACCAAAAATGGGTATGCGGCACAGTTGCCTTGCTTTTTTTATATTCATTTATTCTTATTATTTTTATATTATTTTTCTTTCTTATTTGTTTTTTCATCATTGAAAACCTTGCTGCCTCCAAATTTATGTTTTACAGACGAATGGATACAATTGCTTTTGCTTCAGCATCTTTAGTACAGTAAATCTTCATTATCCTTAGTAAGTACAATCCTATAGGTAAATAAAACAATTTTACAGAAGCTTTACAATTAATGTCTTGGATAACTTTATTTAGACGTCGTACAATTAAAGCACAGAAACCAAAAAGCATTCAACACTTACCACCGGTCCACGGGCCAGGTACTTAACTTTTCAGGCATGAAATTTCGACTGAATTTAAATCAATTCGAACTTCCAAGATACGAAGAAACCGCTGGTTTGAAATTGTTGGTTTCCATGCAGCTTCAAGAAATATTTGCCGATTCCAGTGGATACTTTTTAACCCCCGGTCATCTGACATCATTATCAATCAAATACGTAAGTGTCACCTGATACTTAAAGAGATAAAGATAAGTCTTTTTCGGGGTGACGAGAACCTTAGCACCAACTTAACCCCCCAGGATTATTTCTGGTCCCCTTATAACCGACTAATACTAGATAACAAGCTGGGTGGACCTTGTAGCTCAGGGAGGATTCGAACCGTAGACATTTCGATTCCCGGTAGGGCACACTGCAGCGGAGCGACTTCACATACATATAATACTCCGTTTATAATGATACTTGAATTACATTTATAAAACGGAAGCTTAAGTAAACTACTGTTGGCACTTTGTGGTTGTTTTATGGACTGACTTTGTCATTTTGTACAATAGACGCTTTCTATGGACTGACTTTTGTCATCTTGTACAAATTGTCGTAGTTTCGTTGTAATAAGAAGACGTTTCAAAAATTATGATTGGTAAAATTTGATTTAGGTCAATGTGTCCAAACTGCACACCCCAGAAAATCCATGCATTCGTAATGATGCTAACGTATCGACCTATTACTACCCAGGATTATATACTTTGGAGGTGATTTCACTCAACTATTTTCACATCGATTGTGTTCCAAAGTTATTGTCATTATTTTTACATTTTTTATTTTGTTTTTTATTATCAAGCCATGTTTTAAAAATGAGTTATCGCTGACATCCACTTAATTATCAAAAATAAAATTTTCATTTTCATTTACATTAAATCTAATTTTCATCGCAGCTTTGTTTTTTATGATTTCAATAATTTGAGATATGTGTTGTACTTGTCAGGGCTGCCACTAGTGGAGGTTGACATTTCCACGACGAGAAATAGTCTCTTTATATTCAAGATTCACATAACTAACAAGCGCGCATCGAAAACTCAGTTTGGCAATGTTTATTTCACTCTTTTAACGCTTCTCTTTCGTGTAGAGATCACGTGCGAACTTGGCTTTGCATTACAATTGCTGACGAAACAGTTCCACGTGGCAGCAAGCCAGGCCAAGAGCTAAAGTCTCTCCATCATGTTTACAGAAACTTCAAGTTTTACTCTTTAAATTGTACACCTGCGCATTGCCAAATTGTTGGAAAATTATACACACACAGTAGGGCTTCTTTATTTGTCACTGTAAAGTAAAGGGGATGAACTTTGGTAGTTTTCTAAATCGACTTCGTTCTAACTCTCACTCCCTTTAGTGTAGTCCCCAGGCTTGTCCGACGAGTACGGTCGGTTTTTCCCCTCTCTCTTCCCCGACAGCCAAATTCATCAGGATGGGTATGTTTCGCACGTAAAACGTAGGGAAATATTTTGAGGCGCTTGGCGCATTTTATTACTCTTGTGAGTTCTCCCCCTCATGTTTCGTACCTAAATTTCTGCCCACTGTTCTGTCTTTCACATTTCGTCTGCCCCGTGTCAATAAACCGTGTGCTTTTAAATCTTGTGCCGTAAGGCTAGCCTAGCGTAGTCTAGTGAGTTAGTGCCGGCCGTAGTCAGGCCGCGTAGGCTTTGTGGTTTTGCCATCCGCCTGTAGTGAAGCGGACCTGTCCCTTGAGTGCTTTTCAGACGACTGATCCGTGAAACCTAGCTCGAAGCTAGGCGTTATTCTCTGAACTGGAAACTTAGGCAGCGGTCAAATTCTTCACTAGCGGTCTGCGCACTTTTCTATTGACTCCATTAGTCCCCCAGTTCAGGGTTTAACATATGTTGTAGTATGTATGAAGCAATTATTTCAAAGAAAAGTAAATATTAATGCTAACGGTAAGGAATTTCAAAGTAGTAATAATAATGATTTGTTCTAACCTTTTATTAGGGGTGTGAAAGAAGTCATATTCAGTGGAATATTATATACGATTGTCGTTGTGGACATCCCAGATACGCACTCCCAGTTAATGCAACAAAATGCTCAACTCCAAAAGATGGTAAATTCTTACATACATGTACTAAAAGTTTTAAAAAAACTTTTTATGCAGGTTCGGTTTTCAGTAAGTTAAAGCGCAACTAAAATGTATTTACGTTAAACGAAGAACTTTATTTCTTGCAAATACATGTTTGAGCTGCATAGTTGACCAAAACGAGTCTGCTTAACAGTTGCGTTTTTTGTAGTACCTAACTTTTTATAGTATTGATATTGGCTTTTAAGACTATTTTTGTATATTTTAGTGCGATGTAGTATATTATCACTCACGGAGCACTTGCGGTACAATGACCGTGCACGATATCATTGCAAACAAACTTGTTGGTAAGTGTAGCGTGACCAGTGGCAGACACTGAGGCAGCAAGGGGTTTATTAGAATAACAAACGCAGAAGAAAATTAAAAAAATACTGATTATTCATGCACAGTGCGCGTTTATATAGCGTGCAAAGTAGTATGCAGTTTAAATACAGCAATATGCCATTGAGCTGAAATTGGCATAATAGTTATACAGCATGATTCATCAAGGAGCCTATTTTCATGCGTGTATACGTACAAAAGTAGGTATGCAGCTTACAGTAAGCATTATGCATATGTTTTTTAACAATTAAATATAATTTTTATTAATAAGATTTTTACTTCAATACTTTAATGTGTGTTTTGACAAATATGAGGCAAGAATAGTAAAATGTATTTACAGGACAGCCTTGCATATTTCAGTAACTAAAATTAAATAAATAATAAATTCAAAAAAACAACAAAAATAATTTTATAATATAAATCAGTAACACAAGCACACAATCAAAAATATTCATTAGGCACGTCTTGAAAAAAAAATTTCACACAAAAGTATCAATTGTTTATTTTGACTTCTTAACGGGAAACAATTCTGTTTATGTTAAACCAAAAGAACATAATAGGGATTAATATCCCACTCGGATATGTAGATCCCTATTATGCGCTCTTGGTAATACTTATCTTGAGTTTTTCGTATTATAATAAATTTTTAGCACATAAGGCAGCAAAAAATGTGCTTGTAAAATCTAGTTTTAATCGTTTTACGTAAACTATTTTTTATTATATAAATATTTATAATAACAAAATTATTTTTTTCAACTTGTTATTAATAATTTCCAATTTTTCTCAGAAAATGAATATGTGTTTTTTAACAAACCAAAACATAGGTTACCTGGTTAAAAAACAAAACTTTGTTCCCATTAAAAACGACCGCCGTCCTAAACGATAAAGTATAGTTGGCAAAAATACAAGTTTTTGTTAACGAGGTAAACCTTGACGTTTATTTTGATGAACTAATTCTGTTTTTTGGGCAAAACTTCGTATTTTTAAAACAATCTTTGTCTTTTGAAGCTTTGTGTTTTTGGACGAAGCTTCGTTTCTTTGGTAACGCAGGTTCGTTACCAAAAAATGAATTGGAAACGTTTTTGCTATGTACTGTAGGAGAGCAAGACAGAAAAAAAAAGAAATAGAGGCGCCGGAAATCGAACCCGGGCGGCTCGTGTGAGTGGCAAGAGTGTTAACCACTACACCACATACTGGCCATACTTCTCATTTATTTACAACATAAGTGTGATTTATTTGATTTTAGGGATGAAGAATACCAAATAGTAGTCACACATGTGCCGGCTATGATTCCAGAAGCACAAGTCAGTGACATTTAATTCATTTTGATATATTTATGTGTTTAATAACAGTTATTGATTAATTGATAAAGATTAAATGTCTTGTTTTTGTTACAATCATGATACA
Organism: Trissonchulus sp. WLG1_4; assembly: GCA_030248245.1. Lineage (NCBI taxonomy): Eukaryota > Metazoa > Nematoda > Enoplea > Enoplida > Ironidae > Trissonchulus > Trissonchulus sp. WLG1_4. Next base: position 24,253 of record JASANF010008290.1, on the reverse strand, counting down.
GTCAGTTATAGAAACACAATAACAACTACATAAAAAATTACTAATAGGTTAAAATTATGTTTATATTTCGCTGCAGACTCAGTGCAACAAGACAGACGATGCATGTTTAACTCAGATCAGGTGCGTAATTTTTTTTCTGCAAAATAACATTTGAAATTGTATGTAGTATAATTTTTATTTTAATAAAATTTTTTGCCGACATATATGTTTTTCCCAACCAGCAATTATCATTATAAGGTTTTACTGTAAAGTTATATAAATTTGGAATAATAATGTAGCAGGAGCAATAATTCGCTATCATTTTGCAATTATTTACCTATGTTAAATTGTGTTGAAATGAGTTAAAATTATGTACATTGCTGTTTTTTAATGTTAATTTTTCAGCTACAGTTATTGTAATTCATAGTTCGAGTTTAATTTTTTGTTTTATCAGATGTACTTACTAAAGTGTTTTACTGCGACAGTAAACTTTTAGGAACAGTTACGCCATGGTTGAAATATACTATTCCGATCTGAACTATCTTGACATAAGAGAATTTCCAAAATATTCGGTACGCTGTACGTTTGTAAATGTTATTGGAGTAATTTGGCCAAACTTTTACTCCTATGTAAATTATTGAAATGTATGAAAAGTTATTCAATATAATCAAAAGTACATAATTAGAAGACAACACGCTTCCCTTTGGCCAGCTTAGCAGCACGGTAGATGCACTGAACAATGGCCAAAAAGGGACCCAAATGAGTACCCTCACCCAAATGGATCCCGCAGGTACCCAAATGGGTCCACAACGTATCTGATTGGGCACTGCCCTGCAGGATACCTAAATCATTACCCCTACCCACATGGGTACCAAGTAGCGAAATTGGTACTCCAGTGTACATATGTATCTCATAGGCTGATGGAGGTACCCAAATGAGTACTCCTACTGAACAGGTAGGTACACAAAGGGGTACCCCATTAGCCATCATCCCATACGCTGGGGTACCCGTTTAGGTAGGGGTACTCATTTGGGTACGCTGAAAGGGCTCAATCAGATGCGCTGGAGGACCTATTTGGGTGCCTGCAGAACCCGCTTGGGTACCAGCAACCATTTGAGTAAAGCTACTCATTTGAGACCCTTTTTGGGAACAGTGCCGTACTTTTCCTATTATGTACTCTTAATATAATCAATCTATAGTATTTACGAAACAAAAACTGCAATTTACAGAACTATGCCAATACGCTCATTTGTAGAAAAAGAAGTCATATTTAAAATTTAGAACCAGAAATTGCGGAATCGTTAGACAAAACAAGTGGTGTGACATCTGAGACTACTCGGTGTATGTGTTGTAACACTCGCTTGATGTGTTCAATTTGTTCTTTTCCTAATGAGCTCGCGTGCTTTTGCTCTCAGGGTCAAGCAATTTTTAGTCAGGCTTTATACTTTATTTCAGTTCGCCACTATTTTAAGTGATCTCGGATCCTTATTGGGTGTCTCCGCTGGAATGTCTTTCATATCAATTGTGGAGATAATAATTCTTATAACTCAGTTTATTGTGGAATAATTTACAATATATTTGATGTATTAAATTTGTAATCTTTTTTTAAATAAACGTGCATTTATGCAATGCTGAAACACGCGCATTTGTTAACTTGTTAACATATAGGTTTAACCGTGCATATCCATAAAATTTTCAGATTTGGCTAGGGCGAATGCGCCTGAAGTCAAATCTTGATTCTATGTGCAATCTAAGCGAGATTTGACTGTGCTAGTTTTTCTCATTATTTCTTCATTTTATTCGTAAATAACAAAACTTGCACACAAGAAGTAACAACAATAACAAATGCTTTTAGCCACTGTTTAAATATGCAAAACAGATGACTTATCGTTACGTATAAAAGCATGTGCAATAACCAGGCTGCGTCTTTTTTGTTTGTGCCCATCGTGAAGTATGGGTTATGCACTGGTTGGCGTGCTATAAGTGATTTATACGCATGTTTATGTGAAAGTCCGAGTGCAGGAGCACGAGTGTGCGAAGCGCACGAGTGCATCTGCACGAGGGTTTCACACATGGCATCAATTACTTTTAGCACAACCACCAGTGCTATAAGTGACTTGTAAATCGATTTGAGTATAGCGTGCAGTATAAGTAGACTGCACGCTGCTGCGTGCAGTATAAGTCTGGTTATTACACTTTACTGTAACACTGAATCGAGTTACAAGTATAGTTGCAAATAACTATGGAATCAATTTACAGTTTTGTTTTTTATTGTGTTTTGTGTTTCGTTGTGACTTTTTACTCGTTTTTTTTCGTTTTGTTTACACTTCCCAGTATCAAAAATACTTTGGCTTTCGCTATCCAACCTAAAACTATTTCTACATTTAACTTCAACTTTATTTGATAAAGAAACCTCTTTCCATTTCTGCCCTTTTGTGTTTGTTTTCCGCCGTTGCTTGTGTCCTGCGAACAAACGCAAACAGAAAAAAAATTTGTTTCAAAAATCCTCACGAGCGAAAGTGTAGCGTATTTTTGTTCTTAAAAACAATGTAACACAAGTATAGCACTACTTAATGAGATTAATAACTGTTAATAAAGTAATATTATCGAACTTGCCTGTGATGATAGCGAGTCCTTTATTTAAATAAATATACATATTATTAATTTTATAAGAAATTAATCGTGCTTCGAAATAAGGGATTTTAATGTCAGAAATGTATGAAAAAAATAATATGTTTTGTTTTTATTTTTCAATGATTTTTTTATGTTTGTGTGTCGCGTTAATTAATACACAGTAAACACCAAGAGTTTCTATTTGCATTCAACTATATTCTTTTATAGCAATCGAATGTATTAATATGGACGCCAAAATTCTATCAAACAAAAATGACTAATTTTCGAACCATCTGTCAAATGCTGACTCAGCTGTGTGGAAATGTTTTTGCCATGACTTTTTTATAAAATTTAGTGATATTATTTTTGAGTCATAAAACTCGTTGAGAAATTTAGATTAAAAACTACAAATAGTGGCTAGTTATATAAAAGACATAATGCTGAATATTACTTTCATCGGTTTCAGTTTTATTGAAATGGGTGTCTAAGATATTTTATAGTATTTTCTAAGGTCTTCCGTTAGTAATTGTGATTTTAGCACTCAGTTTCAAGACATAAACACACTAAAATAATAAGAATAACTACTGATTCTACACTAAAAGAAGCAATTCAAGCTATTGCGTTGTTTTTTTCTGTATCAAAACAGTCAGATTACATTGTTAAATTACTGTTTCTGTTTTTACAAAACTAAATTTTTATAAAACTGGATATTTCTAAAAACTTGTCAAAATTCCCCGTTCTATCGCTTATCAGCGAAAGCGGAGACGATTTATACAATGCGCTTTTGACTTTGACGCACTTTATGAAACAGGTTTCGACTTCTAGTAGTAAACTTTTTTAACCGCAATCAAAAGGTCTCACAAAACTGTATTTTATTAAAGTCACGCCGTATATAAATCTTATTGCATAACACAGCTTTAACTAAATAAGTAGTTTAAGTTAAAATTATAAGTTTTCAAGTTTTGTTAATGGTATATGTAAATACCATTTGTAGACATACCTAACATGGACACAGTAAACATGAGAAAACTAAAAAAACTAAAATGAGCTATTAGCAGGCTCAGTAGGCAACTAAATTTTAGTAGTCGTTTTAGTAAACAACTTAACAACTCTTCAAAAACATTTTTTGCGTCTTAACAAATAACAGTGTTTACAACTTTACAAAACGCCTTGGCACAGACAAAAAGTTAACTGTAACTTTTTTGTAATTTTTGGAGAAGTGTCGTTTCAATTACACTCCTGGCCATGCTTGCCTTTGCTCTTGCTGCCATTTCTATTTTGACTATTCAATGTTATGGACAACCTACAGGTAAGATTTTCTAATTTTTTTTAAGTCAGGGCCAATTATTTACTTGGATTAAACGGATTAGATTAAAATTTGTTCGCTTAATAAGGGATCTGAATGTTGAGATAGTTTCTTACAAGAAAATGCGCCCAAGCGGGAATTGCTTAGGAGTGAGTACCCGCAGGTTGGGTTGGGTCGGAAAATTTAATCCGTGGGTAAACCCCCAGATACCCACTTCAGGCTGCATGGGTCGCTAAGTTTGTCTTGACCCACGAAACCTAAAAAATTACCACTTATGATTCCTATTTCATAAAACTTTGTACCACTAAGTATATATGTACAGATGTACACTGTGGAAATTAGACTTGGGCATCACCTAAAAACAATCAATCATCATCTAAAATTGAGCGTCAAAGTGGGTCGTGGGTCGACTTTTACGGCGCGAGTTGCATCGTGGGTTACCCATGAGCATCAAGCCGGGCGTTGGGTTGGCTCGCGGGTCGCAAATTTTGACCACTGAAGGTGCTACATATAAATAATTGCTGTCACAAATTTGTCTGAATTCATAGACAATAAGATGAGTTATTGCAAATCAAATGATATTAATTTAATTCGTTGAATTCATTTTAGGCATTTGCTCTCTAAGTAGTCACTAAAAAACACTATTTTGCGTATTCAATTCAAATGTTTTCTTAAACAGAGACCTGGTGCGCTGCAGGTTTGAAATTTCAACTGAGCTAAACCAATGGTTTAAGAAAATCTACGAAATTCGTAACGAATCATTCGATATTTTGTAATGAAATCACGTGCAAATCATGCAAAACGTACGTAAAACCAATGGTTTAGTAAAACCACCTTTGTGAAATCCACCCTTTAAGTTTTTGCAAGCAAAATATTACAGTAATGAATTAATTTGGTAGCTAATTTATTATATAACGTTTATCTGTTGTTATTAACCAAATATATCCTAATTTTAATCCTGTAGATTAATTAAAACACTTAATTGAAATATAGTAACTCATTAAAGTTTCACTTTTTAAACTGTAACTAATGTCAGCTATTTTTTCAGGATACCCTCGCATGTCACACCCTTCACAAAAAGACGCTTTTTTTACCACCAGTTTCAGTCTGCAAGATTGCAAGGGTGCGTGTGCCCACGCTGACCCCTCAAGCCGTTGCCGACCAATGACGAACAATGATTTTCCTCCAACCACGCTAAAAGGTAAATTTGATAAAAACGAACAAGTTTGGCTTGTGATGATTTTGTAGATACAAATCGTTAAAAGCTGACTCAAGCGGACAGCAGTTTTTCAGGACTACTACTACTGGATGATGGAGTGATTTTACTACAACAGCAAATGACTAAGTTTAAAATTTGTTTTTTTTTCTAAAATTTAAGTGACAGAAGATAATTAGCGACACTTGGCACAAGATTTTATTATAATTTTTCTGTATGAATTACTATATATTTTATATTTTAAAAGGCAGTCGATGTGCTTTGTTTTGCTGTTTCAGTAATCTGAAACTAAATTGAAAAAACTGAAGCATTCAAGAATTTTCCAATTTGAAGTTTTAGATCTGACCAAATAAACAAAACGTATCACAGTTTTCTAGCTATTATTGTAAGTAGGTACAATATATAGTACAACAAGCACGTTTTGCGAGTAAAGTTAAACTTTTTAGATAGACTGCGTTGCGAGTTGCTTGTAGTGCTGAGGATATTCTTCGAATATAAAACGCGGCACTTGAAAATTTTCGAAGCGAGCATATTTAAAAACTTGCCATTTGCCAAGTACTATCAGCGTTAAACTTTAGCCAACAGTGTCACCAGTAATAACCAAAAATGTGTCCATCAGAAAAAATTTATGGAGGGTCAGTTTTGCTTAAATCTTGATTTACATAAGAGATGCAACGTCATCAACGTGAAAAGTTCAAGTTCGAAATTGATAATTGTATTGCAAAAGCGTACATAATAACCATTTTTTACGAGTTACAGCTCACATTTTACAGTAGCTAAACAACGCACACGCTCATCAGTGTGCTAGTCAGCTGATGTACGCTAGGCATGCTCAGCTGTTGTTTTGTGGCGAACGGCGTCCATACTCCATAGATGGACTCCGTAACCGCCACTGGGCAACGTTGCCATGTCCTCTGGACTAGTTCAAAATTTTTTACTTCCGACGCACTAATGAACATTTCACGAAACATAGCTGCGACAGGTTTTGTTAAATAACTGTTTTATGCAAGCAAAAGTTGTTAGCACTGAACAGACGTAAATGAGAGAGCACTGAGCAGGCAGTTAATCGTACGTATAGGTATACACACACGATCTAGACACACACGCTCACACAAACAGTGTTAATTGCTGACCTAGCAGCAGTTTAACACTAGAATAGGTGCATTTGTGTGCTCTTGACGCACACGTTTGCACTATCGTATATACGCGGCGGCTGAGGCCGCCGCGTAAAAAGATTTATGTACGCTGTTTTAAACACTATTAAACTCTGTTCATTTAACGGTTCGCTAACGCTTTTACGTGTTACAGTTTGGATATTTTAGTATTTGCAAGATGATAAAAGTTTGAAAAAGCCTTTTATGAACGACGGATTAGAAATATATCGATGTAACAATGAATAATGGTTTTAATAAATATAGCCAGCTCCTCAACAAGGACAAGTGCATTAATGACACTACTAATTAAAGACATCTACTGCGTTATGCACTGACTACAACGTAAAGACATCTACTGCGTTATGCACTGACTACAACGTAAAGACAGCAGGACTAGGGATCAACGTGTTATTTCCTTTCAACTTTCAAGCGTGGTTTGACTTTTTAGTTTGTCAATTGTATTTGATGATGAGGCATTACGCGCTAGAATATTGTCCCGCCTAGGACATTTATCACATTTGTCACACAAAGTTCCATGAAACCTAGGAAAACCACTCGGGCTAAACAGGTTCGATAAAGATGTGGTTAAGCATTTGGAAAAAAAATTTAAATGCTGATGATAGATAGCTTTTGACTTTTTGAGGCAAATAGATTTAGGTGATTGTTTATTGAGCATAATATACAGTATGCAAAGGTAGTGCTTGTTCAAGTAGGTGTTCAGTGTCCGCAGATTCCTATCGGCGACTGGAAAGTGAGCAGTAGCTCAAATCAGTGATGATTGATCGACTGTTTAATTAATTGTTTCCTTGTATATACAGTACCGATCAGAATTAACTACCTATGATGCTGGAGTCAGCGTCACTGATCGAGCCGTAGCGTCACTGACTGCAGTCACTGCATTGACGTCACAGGTCCAATAAATTGGACATGTTTACTGAATTTTAATAAGTGACTCCGGAGTCAGAGTCAGTGACTCCGGAATCACGCTCACATTAGGCATACCAGACAGCCAAACCAGTTTCTTTAGGTTGTGTATGTGCACGTATATGTACAAACGTGCTGCCAGCAGAAACTGTGTTTGTAAGCTTACTGTAACATGCAAGTCTAACTTTTTAACTGTAAGAGAACAAAATGTATAATAATTCAAACATTATTTAATGCAATATATTGTGTACTATCAGCATAATACGAGTGCTTACATTTAAATCATAGCTGTAAATTGTAACAATTGTTGTAAAGTGATATAACAATTGTTGTAAAATTGAGAACATACTTTGTAAAATTAAACTTAAAGTATAATGTAATGCATTAAAATTATTACATTATTACAAGTTTAAGGTTTTGTTTAGCTTCATTAATTGCATGCCGATATTATTATTTTAACAATGCAAACTTACATTGCGGTTAAGTAAGTTTGAAACTATAAATTGTACGTCATCATAAAAAGTTAGTTGGACTGGCTTGAAGAAAAGCCCAGTTTCTGTTGTACGTTTCGGCATGTACGTTTGGACATATTACGTACGTACACATTACACACCCTAAAGAAACTGGTTTGGCTGTCTGGTATGACCAGACTAATGTGAGCGTGATTCCGGAGTCACTGACTCTGACTCCGGAGTCACTTATTAAAATTCAGTAAACATGTCCAATTTCTTGGACCTGTGACGTCAATGCAGTGACTGCAGTCAGTGACGCTATGGCTCGATCAGCGACGCTGACTGCAGCATCATAGGTAGTTAATTCTGATCGGTACTGTAGCAATATACATAAGTAGTATAATACTTTTACTGAAACTGCTACAAATTTAGTCTATCAAATTTGTAATGATATTTTATTTGCTTTTAAAACTTGCACTTTTAGTCGTAGTAAAAAGTTTATGGTATGAAAATTGATACGACGATTGGTTGAACAAAAATTCCAAAAAGCAAAAAAAAAGGAAAAGAATACGAGGAAGAGCAATTAGAGAAATTTTCAGGGAAGAAGAAAATTTTGAAAAAGAAAAGAGAGATGTCAGCACTCCTCACTTTTAGAGCAAATAAATCCCCCCCAAACCCAGCACAGAACACACCTTTTAGCGCCATCAGATGCTCAAAAAACCGGAAGGCGATTTTGCAGTAGCGGTCTACTGTCAGTCAGAGAAAGTGTGTCCAGAAAGAAGTGATAGCAAGATTTGTAGCTTTCATACTGTTCAGAGAGCCTGGCCACAAGAACTAGTGGCTTGTTCCCGAGGAGTCAAATCCCTACCCATTAGCGACCACATCAAAAAAGAGCTGTTGTAGGGTTCACTTGAGTGATCCTGAGGTAAAAAAGAAACTACGACAAGACAAAATTTTTTGACCTTTACAACTACTACTGTGACAACAACTTCTACAGCTACTACTGTGGCTGGCACTGCCGCGACGTCAGATACTACAATCGCTCACGCCACTGCGGCTCCAGCTGCCACTACGATTGCCGCTGATACTACGATCTTTGCCGCTACAACTTCTACTACTGTCACTAAAACTACTGAATTGATTACCACAGCTACTACGGGTACTGCGACTACTGCCGCTACAAAAAGTTCACTGCTTTAACGACAACTACTGAAATTCACGGCTATTGCGGCTATATTCTACTGCGATGACTACTACAACAAGAAGCACAGAGTCTGGTTTCCACTGGTCGTAGATGGTTACAAAAAATTAGCCATTTGCTGAACAACGGAAGTGAAGAATGATTAGATGAAACGGTGTCAGACAAAGGAAAGAGAGAAGAGAAAAAAGAAGAGCTAGGCGGTAAAAAGCAGAAATCGATAAAAAATTAGTTCAGCTTGCAGCGCTGGCGGGAGGGAAGTGAGAAAGACTGGATGGGTGGAAACTGGAAAATGAGGGCGAAAGAGCGAAAACAAAAGAGCAGCGGTTGAAACTGTAACGACTAAAGCAGCAGCAACTTCTACATTCCAATTCTACATCTGTTACTACTACATCCGCTACTACTGCTCCATTCTGCTTCACAACCAGATAAAATAGTTTATTAAAATATTAAACTGGGACACTCACGACTGTACCCCGCTTGCGGGTTTTTCCTGCTTGCGGGATCGGAAGTCAGGTCTCAAAACTCGCCCTAAATTTATTTTTAAAATCCTCTGAAAATCATGGTAATTTCGATCTCCCCCCTTAAGTAGCTTAGGAATGCTCTTGTATTGGAGTTACTACTCGTAGCCTGGTATAACTCCAACACAAGGAAGAGGTGAATCTGAGCTCCAACCAGTGCCCGACCACCTTATCGGCGTCACAAAAAAAAAACAAAAAAAAACAGTTTTTCAGGTGTGTGTCTATTTATTGTTTATTCTTGAGGTGAAAGTTTTACTTCAGAGGCTGAAGGTGTAAGCAAAAACCTTCCGTTAGAATCGTTAGCGTAGGACTGAATAAAAACGATTAGAATTGGATTTATTTTTTGCTCATTAATCCACTACACTGCATTTTATTCGCGTGTCTCCTCTTTGATTTATGATCTTGAAGGTATTAAGACTAGGAATTAAAATAATAAGGAAACGTAAGCTGATGCAAAGATCAGTCAGTCTAAAGCCGGTTTCACACGATGGGGAGCACAATGGGTATCACACAATGCCACATGATGCTACATGGTGCCCCACAAAGCACCCATGGGGCGTCATGTGGCACCATGTGTCACCCCACGCGTTTTCCCCGTCGTGTGAAACAGGCTTTAGGGACTATTTTTTCGTCGGATTAAACAGACTGCATGTATTATTCCCAAGGTAAGGAATGAATATAGGACTAAACGAGTTAAAAGTCAGCTGCTTAATTTTAGTCCAAATCTACTCCTAAACCATCACCCGACTATACATGTTACTATGCACGATTTAACTTACGCAGAGTCCGTTTAGCCTGACCTAGAGTACAGCATAGGATGTACATAATGGGATCTCCTGTTAAGTACTCTTGGTCCGACCAATAATGCAATCTCATAATCAATACAGAGGTTTCTAAGTGGCATTTCTAAGCATTATTTTCAAACCGATTACTGTTTAGGCTCAATTCATACTTACAGCCGTATGTCCGTGTAGCCGGCAAAATTATGAAATAGTCACGCCACTAGATAGTGTCCAAGATGAGATTGTGGAGTGATTGTTTAGTAATTCTGCCAGATCAACGGACGAACGGCTGTAGGTATGAATCGAGCCTTACTTGGACTAAAATTAACCTATCATTTTGATGCTCATTTTAGACATTATGTATAACATTTCTCGAGCCGTCTCAAATACCGGATCGCCATGTCAGTTCAACCCCCAGTGGGAGTTCAATACCAATCCGGCAATCGTTAATCAGCAAGACCCAAACCCAGGCTTTTTTTGCATGGGCTGGCAAGGGCATATTGGGGAAGCCTGTACGGGGAGAGGTGGTAAAGACGTGTACAGGATTTGCCTGTGTGAAAAAAACACTGCCGATAGAACAATTACGGATGTGATAATTGATCAGAGTGCACCCAAAGACAAAGCTGAATCGTTGAGGATGCAATTAGTGGGGCTTTGCTTGGGACTGATTTTTTTGCTTTTTGTGATTTAAACTATGAATCTGAATTTTGTTCTTCTTTGTAATATTGTGTATTCAAGAAGCTGTATATATGTACTTGTTTTTGAAGCTTTGTGACAAATAGTATTATTGAAAACTAATATCTTGTTAATGAAAAAAACAGTTTAAATAGAGTCCGATAATTTCAGTTTAAGACACGGGTCAATCATACTGTTTAGTTTTTTTGCTTAAAATTTACAAAATCATTAAGCCACAAGCAGTTTATAAAATCAACTTGTGGCGTGATTAGCTATTTTGTAATTCTACCGGCTGAACGGACATACTACTGTAAGTTTTAATCGACCCTAGGGCTGATTTAATGATATAGTTCCTTATAAGAAACATCTTAGAACCTGTAAGTCTATTTTCGAAGCAAAAGCTTTAACTTCTCATGTCAAAGGCGTTGTTAAATTTTACCACATTAGACAAAGCGGTACGCAACTCTCAAATATAACCTAAAATAACGGCAACAATAGCAAAAATGACCCCAAAGCAAGTGTTTAAACTTTTCTGACCACTGAGGGTCACTTCTGCCGGTAGTTTGACCTCAGCGCAAACTCCCCCGCGCAGCGTATAGCCGATGCCGCAGATGCACTTGTAGCTTCCGACGGTATTCATACAAACTGAATTTGGTATCGAGGAACAGTCGTAATTTCCTTCCGAACATTCGTCTTTGTCTTGGCACTGGCGCAAATGGAAATTGAATTCGAACCCCACATAGTCACAGTTGCAGAGGGTTTTCCATTTGTCTAGATAATGTACAGTAACGGCTTTATATGCAAATGAGGCCACATTATTACACGAACAAGCTCTTCTGCTGAGTGAGTAGTGATTACAGTACTAATTAGTACATAGTTGTCAGTACATAATTTGAAACTTGCAAACTTTTGCAAGTTTTACTTTTCTGCAACCATTATAACTGCATTCCGTCTAAACTTCTGATAAATATGCAAAAGAACTTTATCATTTGCAAAGTTCCATATCTGCATAGTACATACATAGGTACATACTACATAGTACTGCATAGCATCAGAAATAAGATGAGTTGCTTTTTGTCTTTTTTTGTTTTTTCTCACAATCAAACACAAAACTTACAGCTGTATGTCCGTTCAGCCGGAAAAACCACGAAATAATCACACCACAATGGCTTATTAGTGCGTGATTATTTCGTAATTTTGCCGGCTGAATGAACATGAGACTGTGAGTATGAATCGAGCCTTACTTCGCACGATGTCACTGAAGGAATGGTCTGGCGCTACGCGGCACTCAGGATTGCGCAAACCGAAGCACGGGTTTTCGTCACGGAGTCTTGCGCAGACTTGACGCCTTTTTTGATGCCTATTCTCTTGGTGACAACAAACGTCCGGACAAAACGAATACTCGGCGCATCCAAATTTTTGGTCGTCGAGAAAATCGATGTAATCATGACTGCTGAAAATGAACGCTATAATTTTGAAGTCTGATAGTATAAAAACTTTGTAGAGGAAAAGTGAGACACTTAAGCCCGGTTCATACTCGTCCTTAAGGACTGTCCTTGTCCCTAAGAAATGTCCCTGTCCGTATGAGGGTTTGATTAATATTTTTCTGCTGTGATTTTCTTTTCCCTGTCCCTCAGCTGCGATTGATTCATACTTGTCCCTAAGCAGCTTAGAGAATGTCCTTAAGCAGCCATAAGGATTGTCCCTATGTCCCTAAGCAATGTTGAGCGATGTTCTACTTTTTCCCTGTCCCTAAGCAACTCGGCCAATCAAAATGCGGCAGTTACAACCAATCACGGACAAACTCGACTACTAGTGAAAAAATGTGGTGGGCTTGTGTTGCGGTACTAATTCTATCGTTATTTTTGGGTTATGTAATACATTTTTGCGTGAAAAATATGATAAAATATGATATATATAATATAAAATATATATATATATATAATATATATATATATAATATAAAAATATGAAAAGCATGAGGACACAGGGACAAGGACACCTAGGGACAGGGACAACGACAACGCTTAAGGACAGGGACAACGCTTAGGAACGAGTATGAACCAGGCTTTATGGTGCTATTTATGGTCGATTCATACTTGCAGCCGTATGTCCGTTCAGCCGTTAAAATTAAGAAATGATCACGGCAATAATAGTGAATGAGATTAAATTGTGGCGAGATTAATTCGTGATTTTTGCCGGCTAAACGGACATACGGCTGTAATGAGGTCTCAATCGACCCTTACGCTTACTGATCAAAACGCTTGTTTGTCAGTTGCTTAAGCAGTATTGATAGAAATAATAAATTGGTCATGCTACTTTCATAAAACATTAAACATTCTAAACCTGTTTTTTGCGTTAGAGAAAAAAGTGGTGCTCCATGTTGTGATGTGACTGCAAAAGGGCAAATGGGCCAGAATCGGAAGTCGGAGTTGGGTGAACCAGCACAAAAAGTAGAGAGCGGACAGGGAAAAATCGTAGCGCTTCGTCATAGTGGTGAATCCGTCCGACCGCAAGCTAAAACAAGAACGTCTTCTGAATAGAGATTTAAAACAAATGTGTGTATTGAGCAAAAGTCGTCAACGTGCACTGACAATACTCCCAGGAATATAAAACGCGGCAGAAATGCAATTGCGACACGTCAATTAATCGTAGTAATTACAGTGACGAAGGCGAAATTAGATAATTACAATATGCTAAAAATTTAATTATTATAATTTATATTCTATTCTTCAAACCAATAGGAGTTAAGTTAACCTCAAAGTGCCATTGTCAATGCAATACTGGCTGATCCTGTCCCGTGTTTGTTGTGTTGGTGTGTTTACAAAATATAGTCTAAGTTACATGTATACTTTGTAGGACGGTCTAGCGTGCTCTCATGTATTTGTACGCACGCTGTGCGAGGGAAACGCCGAGTGCATGGCACGAGTGCGCGGAAAGCACGAGTGCCTCGCACGAGGGTTTCCCTGCACGCGCGCATTCAGATGTATGAAAACAGGCTCGATCGTGCTATAAAGTACTTGTATGACGACTTAAAATCTAAATATGACTTAAAAATTACATTATAAAAATTGCAAAAAAGTCAGAGCTATTGGGAGTCGAACCCAAGTACTTCGGATCTGTAGTCAGACGCCTTAACCACTAGGCCACAGCTCCGTCGGTTGATATTGCTAAAATGAGTGCTAAGTTTGTACAAAAAACGGTAACTTATTTACGTAAGAAATTACTGCATACACTGATACTGAGTGCAACACTGATAACTGATAACTAATAACTGATAACTGATAATTTTTGTGCCATGGGCCCCTGATCATCGCGGAGCTGTTACATGACCTAGCAATTCTCTCTGTAACAGACGCTGCCTTGATATCTAGCTTTACGCGGTGGCTCAGGCCGCCGCGCAAAAAAACGTGCACTTGCACAAAAAATTCGAACTTGCGTTTGTCCGTCAGCAAAATGGTTGATCAGCTGTTGCAGAAAAATAATAGCTGCTGAGAACCTGTTTTTTGCTTTGTGATCTACTTAGTGCAGCAGCATATGTCTATACCTAAGTGGGTTTCGTTATAGCACAAATGTAAACAAACTGCCAATAAAGGTCTCGTTATAGCACGAGTTCCGTTATAGAACACCGAAGACCCATTATAGCAGAACTGAGTCTCGTTATAGCACTGCCGAGTCTTGTTATAGCACAACCTAGACCCATTATAGCGCAACTAATACATACAATCACAATGGAATTGGCCAGTGGAGATTGTGCATTGGAAACACGCCTTTTATACCCATTTAAGTGCCAAAATAAGCGGCCCCCAGGCGATTGATAAAGATATCAATAGGCGGCCGCTAGGTTATTGATAAAGACATTCCAATAGCCTCAGGGGTCGGTCCAAACTCCAAAGGTCAACACAAAACAACAATGAGTGACTTTTGGAAATCATAACAGGCAGGTGTGTACGTACTATACTAGTGTAGTTTGACAATTGTGTTGGTGTGTACGTACTATACTATAGCCACTAATTCATTTTTAGCCAACTTTTAGTATTTTGTAAAGGATTTTAAGTTTCGTAATATATACATACATATATAGGCACCACAGTTTGTAAATTATCTTCTTTCACTAAATGATTAATGATGCATAAATTGTCAGGGTTGTAAAACAGCATGAGTGAATTCAAACATTGCTGACCTTTGACCTCAGTGTCCAAGCTCAGGTGTCCAATTGATAAAATAAGTATTGAAATGTGTGTGGCCACATTAACGTGTATAACGTTATATATATGTGTGTGTGTGTGTTAATATAAAAGTACATAAAAGTATATACATAAAAGTTAATTCAGAAGCAAAAGTTTTTTACGCAGACGGTTTTGACTCAATTCGTTTAGTTTACGCCCTACTGTCTATCTCATACGTGTTCGTGTAGGTAAGCGTGAAAAAACTGCTAGACACTTGACAGGCCTGCTTACATGTGTATAAAAAATTGGCCCTTAAGGGCTATTGATTTTTATACAACAGCTGCTTAAATTTTTGCTTACGGACAAGTATGAACTAGGTTTAAGCCATTGCAGAAAAACTATTGATGGATAATTAAATTCATGTATTGACTTCATACAGATAGCACATGTCTGTAAAAAGTTATTAAGTGAAACAGGGTAATCGACCAAAATGGGGCCAAAAATACGACCATATTGCCCCGTTTTACCCTAAGTGGAAACAAGGGGTGAGCGTATACGGAATATGATGCATACTCACTCACTCGCACTCAGTGCAGAGTGTGCGTATACGGAAGAATTACCCATACCAAAATATGTGCAAATCATATGAAAACGTACGTAAAACCATGGTTTAGTAAAACCACCTTTGTGAAATCCACCCTTAGAATTTCACTTTTTTATGGTTTCAAGAAACACAAACATTGCCATTCAATGATTTAATTCTATAAAAGTTCATGAGCTAAGGTGTTATCGTGAACAAAGTGGGGTCAAATCCAGTTCGTGGGCAAAAAAAGCTAGAAAATAGCTTGACCCAGTCATTAGGTCTGTTAGGGCCTTTTCATAACTTATATTAACTGGATTAGTCTACATAACTACTTGAATTAACTTCAAAAACTTACCAAAATTTTGCAAGCAAAGGTAGGTGAACAATTTTGATATGAATTTTATAAATTTTTGTTAATTTTTTTATTGGTGTTAATAGAGTTAACCTAATTAAATTGTTAGCCCCTCAAGCTTTACCTTACGTGTAGCCTACTCACAAAAGCAGCTAAACATGTTTCACACTTGAAAAGTATTCAGACACCTGTATTCAATATATATAGTGACTTGATTTCTCTCTGACATTTGGGTAATTTGTATTGTAGAAACTGAAAAAACTCACAAATAGGTGTGGTTGTCGATCGTAGATATTCCAGTGCCTGACAGAAAGGATTTTTTGAAATAGACTGTTCTAAAAAAACAAACAGGCCATAATATTGTTATTTTCTTGATGAATTATTAGAAAAAGAAGGTAGTGCTTGTATTTTTGTAACTTCAAAAAACTTGTTTAGTTGATCAGCTGGAACAGCAGCAGCTCGGTTCTGATTTGCCACCTTCCTGTTAACGAAACTTAAACAGGTAGCGAATCTGCCTGCGCTATAAGACAAACAGAAAGGAGAATATCTTACTCTTTTTCTACAAAAGTGAGACACTATTACGTAGTCTTGTTTTTACTTTTCTAAATGGTCAGCTTGGCAGCGCGGTAGGTGAGTTGCACAATAAGGGGCAAAAACATCCAAAAACGGAGTCTCAATAGCAGATGTAAATGTAACTAAATGCAACAAAATTTTTTGAGATATTACACGACATGCTTTCATGTGGGAGAATTAGTCCCGTCCTTCTTATTTTGACCCTAGACTTGTACCGTGTGAAATGTCACAACTTTTTAAATTAATATATAACCACTCCTTTTTTTAATTATAACCACTCCTAGTGCGCACGCACTAAAAAACAGAATATATTTTCCCAGCAGCTGGGCAAAACTTGTCCTTGTCCCAGTCCCTGTGTTCTTAAGGAGAAATATGAACCGAACTTTAGGGGTCTGTTTGGGTCTGTTAATTACAGAGGTATATAATGGGAATGATATTGGAACTAGTATGTTTTGGGATTGTTTTTGTCAGTGAACGAGCAATACATCTACAGCGCTGCGAAGCTGGCCAATGGAAGATTGTCATACCCTTCTAATTCGGGCAATATATGTAGAAGTGTGAAGTAAAAGGCTAATTTTTACAAGGAAAGTTTTAGACTAAAATTTTCTTGCTTAGGCCCTAGCCGACGTTCTTATAGTGGATGATGCAAAACACCATTAACCCTTGCATGCCTACCGTTTCGGCTGAGCAACAATTGGCTTTTTTCACACTAGTGAAACCTGTCGGATTTATGTTTCACAAAATCAGTTACTTTATAACAGTCTGTGACAGTCGCTCGTTACTGCGAAGTTGTCATTGTGAACAGACTGTCAGCAAGAGTACATAATAGGGAAGAGTATGACACTCTTCCCTATCCTAGCTAATCGGCCCGGACGATGCTCCGGCCGAAATAGCCCTTTTACGCCTTGATTTCAGGGGGGGTACCCCCCCCCCTCGAATCAAGACATGTCTTGATTTCAGGGGGGGGAACCCCCCCTCAAATCCGGGAAGTGTCTTGATTTCAGGGGGGGGTACCCCCCCCTCGTTTCAGCACACTGCCAGCGCGAATTCGGTGGTGTCTTGATTTCAGGGGGGGGGGTACCCCCCCCTCGTTTCAGCACACTGCCAGCATGAATTCTATGGTGAGCTGGTAACGTGCTGAAACGAGGGGGGGTACCCCCCCCTGAAATCAAGACATCACCGTGGCAGTGTGCTGAAACCAGGGGGGGGTACCCCCCCCCTGAAATCAAGACACCACCGATTTCGAGCTGGCAGTCTGCTGAAACGAGGGGGGGGTACCCCCCCCTGAAATCAAGACACTTCCCGGTTTTGAGGGGGGGTCCCCCCCCTGAAATCAAGACATGTCTTGATTCGAGAGGGGGGGTACCCCCCCCCTGAAATCAAGGCGTAAAAGCGCTATTTCGGCCGGAGCATCGTCCGGGCCGATTAGCTAGGATAGGGAAGAGTGTCATACTCTTCCCTATTATGTACTCTTGCTGTCAGGTATCAACACCCAGCCGAAGGTTGCACTTCGCGCAATTTCAAAAAATTAATCAAGTAAAAGGTTCAACAAGCCCAATCTGTGGCGAAATCATCAGTAAAAATTGGTACCAAGGAATCAAAAATACGGATACTTGTAAATTCTTTCCGAAAGCGATTCCACACATTTGACGAAATTGTATCCGCAATCTGCCAGCTTCACCCACGGATCCAATTTTATCAGGGGGACGGGAAACTGCTTGAAAAGTGTCTTTGTTTCCCCTGTAAAGGCATCTGCTTCAAAAGTTTTGAAAATCCTCATATAAAATGCCAGGTGCCCAAGTCTGACCAACATTTCTCTGAAAAATAAAACTTTGAAAAATATGTCAAAAAATCGATTTTTAAAAACGCTATGTTATAAAAAATATTAAGTACAGATTATTTTTTTAGATCACGTTCTTGTACAGTGACATAGTAAAGAATAAATCAACATTAACTTGAATTGTACTCAAGTTTGGTAGGTCAAGACTCAAGAGTTAGAGTTTTAAGGGTCAGGTAAACACACTGAAACTTGCAACTTTGGTTTACTTACTGGTTACTGATAAGTAAACTGACTAAAGTTCCATTATTTTTACGAAGTTTTCATTGCAATTTTTGAAAATGCCAAAAAAATAAAAAAACTACCACCAAGAGTACATTATAATGTCTCACTAGAAGAAAAGTGAGACACTCTTCAGCCTGCGTGTGATCTAACTCAGGCACACTGGCCATATACATACATGTTTAATGAAACTTAAAAACATGTGGGCTGAAAATGACGAGCACATCTACCTGTGCTAGAACACAGGCAGGCTGGAGAGTGTCTCGCTCTTCTTCTATATAGAGTCAGACACTATTATGTACTCTTGCTACCACCTTACGCAACAAATGCGAGCCATTTTACTTACGAGTACTGATCCGGCGCTGTATGTTGAATTGTTATAAATCTGCGATAGCTGTACAATAATTCATTTTCATCAACTTTTCCGTCGTTAACAAGGCGTTTGGCTTTGATTGCATCGTAGTGCCGGAAAAATTTGGAAAAACCGAGACTACACTGCAACAGTGCAAATAATGCCAATGCAAATTGCAAGTAGCGCATATCGATATTAGCTAAGATCTACTGATTTGCTATCAGTAATAGATGAACTACCATTTGTGTGTGGTTCGAATTTTCAAAATTTTTCTTTTGATTAATTCTACTTTTTTTTATTTTCGACGGTTTTGATAAAATCTTTTGATTTATATTTTGTTTATGATTTTATTTTATTGATTTAGTTGTAAATGTTTTCAAGTTCACAATTAACTTTTGTCAGTAATTTTTTAAGCTGATTTTTCATATAAAAGTGGCCACTATGGTTAGCGTGCCTTGCTTACCGGAATTTAAGTGCAAAAAACCACCACCAAAAGAAAGCGTATTCTTAAAACTAGCCGTGGGTAAAATTCGACTGTTCGTATCCACAGGAAAAAGAAAAGGTACAGTTATATAATTCTATGGGTTGAGGTAAAATTACAGTTGTCAACTAGGCTAACAGGACCCATTTTTTACCGGAATAAAGGGTTAATTTTAATAAGAGTAAGTTTAAAATTAATTTAAAAATCAAACTTATTAAGCATGCTTGGCATTCCAAAACCTCCGGATTAAACGGACTTAACTTTAAGCGCGCTGCTTTTTAGTCAGACTAAACTGACTTAGCTACGCAATACGCATGCATACAATAAGTGTAGTGTAATCTCTCGTACAAGAATCAGTGCTCTTTGAGATTGAATTGATTTTTGTATGTAGGATTAAGGCCAGTTTACACGACCAAACTTGCACCAAACTCACGCCAAACCAAACCTGCTCCAAACTCTAGTTTGGTGTAAGTTTGGTGTGAGTTTGGTCGTGTGAATACACACCAAACATGCTCCAAACTCACTCCAAACTCAGACCAAACTGCCGACTCTAGTTTGGTGGACCACCAAACTTGGTTTGGTGGTTTGACCAAACAGCCAATCATATTTAAGTATTCAACTGCACAGCGACATTTTCCCAGCATTGTTTATATGCACAAGCGTAGTCTGCCTACGATATTGATTTTTACTGCTGAGTTTTTTTGTAACACAATGGCTGCTGAGAAGAATCTGTGGTGTATTAATTAGATTAATAATGCGATTGCACTGATTATTTTCTACAAAGAACACGAATTTTTGTTCCGAGTCAAAGATCCAAATTACTACAAAAAATCATTTTTCCTCAGTTTACAGGTATGTTCCTATTGATGAGTGAATTTTATGGACAATAATAGTCTGATAATAAGTTATAAAAGTACCACGCAGTCGATATCTGCTTAATGGGTGGATTTCACCACGGTGGTTTTTGAAAACCATGGTTTTACGTACGTGTGCATATGATTTGCACATAATTTCACTACGAAATATAGCCTGATTCGTTACGAATTTCGTGAATTTTCTAAAACCATCTTTTTTGCTCAGTTGAAATTTCAAACCTGCAGCATAGCAGGTGTTTATTTTGCTGAAATTTCAACTGAACAAAAACCATGGTTTTAGAAAATCTACGAAATTCGTGACGAATCATGCGATATTTCGTGATCAAATTATATGCAAATCATATGCACACGTGCGTAAAACCATGGTTTTTAAAAACCACCGTGGTGAAATCCACCTAATGAGTTTTACAGAAACTGTTCAGCGTTCAGCGCAGAAAACATAAATATACGAACAAAAGCAGAAAACATTGGGTGGATTTCGCAAAAGTGGTTTTGCTAAACCGGCACCGGGTTTTATCGCGTCCGCGGACTTGCTGAGACCATTACTGAAAAAGGCTACAGTTATAAGAGATATATATCCTCTACACGAATCAAGGCATGAACCTAAACTGTTGGGGGGGCCCCTACGAATCAAGGTATATCAAGGTATTTCTACAAATCAAATTTATACTCTACCTGAATTTGGGCCAAAATTTTTTAAATCGCCAATATTCTCGTTTAACTTGGTACAAGAACAATAGAATTGTTAGGTAGGTACAAGAGCTTACAAAACATACCCTCGTGTTAAAGTATGTATGATGGGTGTGTTGTGGTTATAAACAACAATATAAACCCGAATAGACTATCATTCTCAAAGTTATAACGTTTATTTATATTTAAACAAAAAAATTGTGCTTTGCTTTTACGAAACTCGAATTTGAACTAAAAGTTTAAATGCGTGCTCGTTGCTGTGGTGGCTTCTGATTGGCTGTTTGGTGCAAATTTGCTTTGAGTTTGGGGCAGTTTGGTTAGGTGATTGTTTGGTCGTGTGAATGCAAAGTTTGGTGCAAATTTGTACCAAACCTTCAGTTTGAAGCAAGTTTGGTTTGGCGTAAGTTTGGTGCAAGTTTGGTCGTGTAAACTGGCCTTTAGAGCGCCAGTTTGCTGGATATGTCCACGTACGGCCGGCCCTCTTCACGATAAAGAATAACTTGTAAGTACGTCGTACTTATCTAATACCAGAGGTTTATACAACTTCTGTCTACTGTCACTTCCCTCTACTACCACTTTTCTTTACCACAAGTTCTATCTAACGCCACTTCTATCTACTAGGATTACTGTGGCTTCCATGACGGATGGGTCTACGCCCCGAAGCTACCCGAAACTTTCGGTCAAAGTCCGTTAACTCATCAATGTCTTGCTCATCAATCGTTTTTTGGAAACCGAAGCAGCCCACACCGGCCGGTCTGCTCCAAGAACTTCTAATGCTGGCCAGTGATGTGGAACGAAACCCCGGATCTATTTGGTTTTGTTCAGTCTGTAACCGTCGCAGTCATCACAACTCTATTTCTGTTCGTTGTAATGCCTGTCAAAACTGGTGTCATTTCAATCAGTGTGCTGAGATTGCCCACACCACCGATTGGAGCAACAGCTACATCGCCCCATGCTGTCGCCCGCCTCCAACACTAACACCTCGTCACGATCAAATGACCGATGGCCGTAATCCGACAACTTTTCGGCTGATGCAGTTCAACTGCAACGGGTTGCGCAGCAAAATAGAAGAAATCACTGACTTTATGTCACGTAATGACATTCTGCTAGCTGCACTGCAAGAATCCAAGCTTTCGGCCAAATCTAACTTCCAATAACAGGGCATGTACACCATTCTACGAACCGATCGAGTCAGAGCAAATATTGGGGGACTTGCATTCATGATCCATCAGTCGGTCAGATACAAAATCATATATCCACCGGCTCCACATGACCCAAATAACTTCATCGAGCAACAGGGAATCGCAATCAAATCTGGCCTGTCGGAGATTGTGATCTACAACATATACATTCCACCTACCAGCAGCTGCCCACCTGGCCATACTGCATCAATCAGCCACCTGCTCCAATCAGATGACACAATCATAGTTGGTGATATCAACGCCCACAGTGATATGTGGTTCTCCGATCTTGGCAATAACAGACGAGGAGAAGCCATTTCAACCGAAATTGAGAACTCAGCGTTCACGATAATAAATGAACAGCTTCAAACTCGTGTCACAAACAACTGTTGCAGCTCCCCAGATATCAGTCTTGCAAGTCCATCGCTCCTGGCGTGCACATCCTGGTCTGTGGAAACAGCGCTTTCGTCTGACCACCTTCCCACCATGGTCTCAATCAACATGATAGCTGATCATGGCTGATAGCATCATGGCTGATAGCATCGTAAGCTGTGAACGGCGTACATACATCAACTTCAATAAAGCTGACTGGAATAGCTTCACAGCTCACACCGAATCTAAATTCGCTGATCTACTACAACTAGAAGACGTCTTTGCTGGCGAAAAGTCCTTCCGTCCGATCGTAACGGATGCCATGAAGAAATTTGTACCAGCAGGCCGCATACCTAAGATCCGAGCGAATTCTCCAGCAGCTGCAGCAGTTCTTGCCGACGCACGAGATCAGTTCCGCGCAACAAACCCTAGTGACCCAAGGCTACCACATATCAACCGTGAAATTCAGCAACTAGTTACCAACCACTGCCGCAAGAAATGTGCGAATACTTGGAACGCTGAGACAGCCGGCAGGGTTTGAAGAAGCTCACAAATCCAGATCCGCCCAGAGACAACGTCGCCATTCAGTTTGGAGCTCGTTCAACCAGTAACGCATACGAATGTGCGAAACTCTTCAACCGCCAGTTCGTTGAACGACCGATAAATTGACAATCGCAACGCTCTCTACTGCGTCAAGCTCACAAGCGTCAGGCCGACGACTCGGTCAATTTCACCGAATGTGCCGTAGCAGCCGCCATACGCAACACCAAGTCATCAAAAGCTCTCGGTCCCGATGGTATTTGCTCAATCATGCTCAAAATGTCCCAATGGCATACGCTACCTCACTGCAGTGCTCAACCTCTCAATCAAATCACTGAAAATTCCTGCGGTCTTGAAGCTTGGTCGTATAATACCGCTGCCGAAGCCCGGCAAACCAGCGAACGAAGGCAAATCTTTCAGACCTATAACCCTGCTCAGCCCGGTAGCGAAGACCCTAGAAGCACTTCTCCTGCCATTTCTGACGAACAACCTCCGACCTGTGGGTCATCAACATGGCTTCAGGAAAAGACACTCTACAACAACCGCTCTGCATGCCATTACCACGCAAATAGCTGCTGGCCTAAACCAACCGAAACCGCACATCGAACAGTGATCGTAGCGTTGGATTTATCAAAAGCCTTCGACACAGTCAGCCACTACACTCTGCTGAAAGATATCCTTGAGTCATCACTGCCTCGATTCATCAAGCGCTGGCTCACTAACTATTTGAGAGGTCGTCGCTCTTTCACCGAGTTCCGCCATGCCAAATCTAAGGGCAGGAAAGTAACCCAAGGAGTACCACAAGGTGGTGTGCTATCCCCGATGCTGTTCAACTACTACATCTCAATGCTACCAACCCCACCGGACGGCATCAACCTCGTCAGTTATGCCGATGATTGCACAGTAATGGCATCAGGACCTATTGTACCGGAGCTGTGTCGTTGACTGAACGCATACCTGAGCCAAGTCAACCAGTTTTTCTTTCAGCGTAACTTGCAATTATCTGCTGAAAAATCAACAGCCACATTATTCACCTCATGGGCAGCAGAAGTGAAAATGATTCTCAACATCAATAGCGGTGGTCGCCAAATTCCAACTATCAACAGCCCAAAGCTACTTGGCGTCACATTTGACAGTATGCCGAGTTTTAAGAATCATGCCACCATTGTTTGCCAGAAGGTTCGTCAGCGCAATAATGTCCTCAAA